>CM034353.1:94076324-94170648 GCA_019925275.1 Mytilus edulis
GAATCCAAAAAAGTTAAAAAGGCTAAATAAAATACGAAGTTGAAGAGCATTGAGGACCAAAATTCCTAAAAGTTTTGCCAAATACAGCTAAGGGCAATCTATGCGAAAGATACAATCACTATATGGCAAGGGTATACAAATACAAATTAGAAAAGTATTGTTTGGGTTGATAAAAAAAAGTTAAACAATCTACTATTCATATTTGCTTTTCGTATATTTTGTTGATATTGAATGATGCGTTGGTTTTTAATTTTTTTAAATTTTGTTAAACATTTATTTTACCTGTGATTTTTAAGGCTTACCTTATGGTATTATGGTACAGGATTTGGCCGTAAAAATATAATAATTCACAACACCGTCATAAAGAAAGCTAGTTTTCACATTGGCACCGTAAAAATATAATAATTCACAACACCGTCATAAAGAAGGCTAGTTTTCACATTGGCACCGATAATACAACTACTTATTGTTATCATAAGTATATGGTATTTCAGTGTATGGCAGTAAGCAACATTCATATACATGACTAAGACAATTAATGACTTATTTTTACACTTCACCTTGACATGGAACAATGCATAAGCTTTTCGGATATCTTGTAGTGTTACAATATTGAGATTGATAAAATAATAACATGAATATTGAGATTAATAAAATAATAACATAAATATTGTGATTAATTAATTGGAATGTTTGAACTTGAACGTGATATGTTTTGCGTCATCTCTTTACCAACCTTATCCATTTCATTAATTTGTTAATGAGAATATAAGTGTAGAAACTATACGTCAAAATGTCATTCGTTTATAGCGTTATAGTTTTTGTATGTTTATAAGAATTTATGCTTTGGCGGAATTTGACGTGTAAGATTCTTTATTATTATTAATCAATGTTATGTAGCTTTCAAATCCTGCATGTAGTGACACTCAATCTATTTGTAATAATATGTTTGGAATATACTCCAGCGGAAACATCAACCCAACTATCCGTTTTTTTTTTTGTTAACCTCGAAGATATAGAACTTTTAAAACATGACTTTATTGATTTATATGGGACGTAAAAAAGAGTACTCTATCTAAAATTGGAGGCTTTAGAAATGCTATAATAACATAAACGGTACGGTACCATTTTTTTCAACACCAGATGCACATTTCGACAATCAATGTCTCTTCAATGATGCTAGAGGACAAAATATTTGACAAACCAAAGCTTATTAAAACGATGAAGGGCTATTAACTATAAAGTTATCAGCGACTTAACATTATTTGCCAATCAATTTTTTGGAAGAACACGTAATGTTAATAGAAAAAAACATTAGATTCCTTAGAAAAAAGTTTGAAAAAATGATTGAGTATTGTATTTAACATTAAGACATAAACTTGTACGTGACACGTCCATAAAACCAAAACAAAAACTGAAATACAAAAACTACACACGAATCAAGTTGTTTTGTCGTACCGTCTGACAAAGCAGTAACAAAGATTACACCAAAATGGATGCAATTAATGGATAAAAGCAGTACTTTTTCGCTGCGTGATATTTATCTCCGTTTTGGAGATAATGTACACTGTGTAGTTGTTTCAGGAGCTTCACCCTTTTTAGGATAAAGCATGATAAAAGCATGATATTAAATTATATTAAAAAACGTCATAATGTACATTTATAAAAAGTAAAAACACAAAAATACTGAACTCCGAGGAAAATTCAAAACGGAAGTCCTTAAAAATGGCAAAATCAAAAGCTCAAACACAGCAAATGAATTGATAACAACTGTTTTCTTATGTAAAAAATGGCGGATTAAACCTGGTTTTATAGCTAGTTAAACATCTCACTCGTATGACAGTTACATACAATTCCATCATATTGACATCAATGTGAAAACAAAACAAACATTATAGGTAAAATTTCACAAATAGAGGGTACAGCGTTCAACACTGTGTGATAATCTTAATCACTACAAAAACAAACAAGAATGTTACAAAGGAGCACAAAAAGTATATAGACAAAGCACATAAGCAAAAAGTATATAGACAAAGCACATAAGCAAAAAGTATATAGACAAAGCACATAAGCAAAAAGTATATAGACAAAGCACATAAGCAAAAAGTATATAGACAAAGCACATAAGCAAAAATGAAAGACAAGAATACATACATTTCCAATCGTTTTGTTTGACATTTTTTACGATTCCTAAAAAAACTTTAGACGGCATTTTCTTGCTAGATAATCAAATATTGAAATTGTCTGTTTTGTGGAAGGAAATTACCATAAAAAGTATTGGTTTAATAGTGATTTTACGAGAATATCCATTTAATTAGTTGAATAACAGTTAGTCTTTCAATACAATCATATGGTTTTCCGACATAAAACGAACTGTTTTCTGTTCAATAAACTGACCATTAAGTTACTATTTAATCACATATAATATAAAGCTTCCAATCTCGTAAGACATTCTGAATAAATTGTATATATTTCTTATTTCATTACCAATTATATGTAACATTCACATTATAACGAATTGGTAGTTGTTTTCTAATATAAGTAACAGATTCGCTATCTTGAACTCAAAATCTTTGCTTACAAATGATCAAAGTTTCAGCTGCTCACAGTTTAAGGACAAAAATCTAACCATCTACTTTTGTGTTCCTAAGAAAAATGTACTAATAATATATCAATCAACGAAACGACTCGAAAACAATGATATATTCCTACATGAAATGGGCATAATAAGTTATAAAGGTACTGTTTATATACATTGTAGTATAAAAAATGAATAACCTACCAAATACTATTCCAGTTTAAATATATAGTGGAATAAAATATGTGCATGTTGTGGCTAGGCAATGGGCGCACAGCGTCTACAAAAAAAATCATCACTGTCGCTCGAATCAAAATCTTTTGCGTACTAAATTATAATCCTGGTACCTTTGATAACTATCTACACAACTGGGTCGATGCCACTGCTGGTGGACGTTTCGTCCCCGAGGGTATCAGCAGCCCTGTAGTCAACACTTCGGTGTTGACATGAATATCAATAATGTGGTCATTTTTATAAATTTCCTGTTTACAAAACTTTGAAATTTTTGAAAAACTAAGGATTTTATTTTATCCCAGGCATAGATTACCTTAGCCGTATTTGGCACAACTTTTTGGAATTTTGGATCCTCAATGCTCTTCAACTACAGTACTTGTTTGGCTTTATAAATATTTTGATATGAGCGTCACTGATGAGTCTTATGTAGACGAAACGCGCGTCTGGCGTACTAAATTTTAATTCTGGTACCTTTGATTTAAAGGCCAAATGAAGTCAAAGTTACAAAGAATTGCAGATTCAAATTCAGAAGATTAAGCTAACTAAAGTTAAGGTAATTTATTCTTTATTATGCATTTTTTATTTGTGTTTATATATATATGAAGAGGTGGTATATAACGGCAACAGTAGTATACCGCTGTTCAAAAAAATGAGTCCATGGACAAAAACAAAATCGGGGTAACAAACTAAAACTGAGGGAAACGCATTAAATATAAGAGGAGAACAACGACACAACATTAAAATGTAACACACACAGAAACGGACTAAGCATAAGACAAAATCCTATGAGAATAACAAAAATAACATCAAAACCAAATACATGAATTTGGGATAGATAAGAACCGTGACACGTCTTATAGTAATGTGAATTCACACTCTATAATAAGAGAAAACAAACGACACAATGGAAACACAACATTAAAATGTAACACACACAGAAACGAACTATAATATAACAATGGCCATATTCCTGACTTGGTACAGGACTTTTTTTAAAGGAAAAAATGGTGGGTTGAACCTGGTTTTGTGGCATGCCAAACCTCCCTCTTTTATGAACATTTGAAATATATTAATTAAAATGACAACACAACATTACAGGACTACAATATGAATAAAAGGAGAACGCAACTGACAAAGAAGCACACGAATAATAGCTAACAAAAGGCAACAAGTTTAAAATTTTAATACGCCAGAAGTGCATTTTGTCCACACAAAACTTACTAGTGACGCCCAGATACAAAAGTTTGAAAGCCGAAACAAGTACAAAGTTGAAAAGCAAAAGATCAAAAAAGCTGTGCCAAAAACGGCCAGGGTTTTCTGTTAGGTACCAGAACACCCCTATTATTAGAATAATTTATACTTTTGCAAACAGTAAATTTTATAAAATGACTATACAAAAGATATACATGATAAAACTGAAGTATTAACTAATTACAGGAAATAACCGAAATACTTTTCATAACCCGACAAAATGCAACAAAAAAAATAGACACATCCGAATAAGTTAAAACCTCAACGCCAAGTGACGTCATATATAAAATTGTAAAAAATGACAAAAAAAATGACGACACATTTGAATTTGTAAAACAGATCATCATAAAATGAAAAATGACGTCACATTTGAATGAATAAGATAGAATTAGGATTGATTTAAGATTATGAGTGCCAATGAGACAAATCTCCAGTAACAATTTATAAAAGTAAACCCTTATAGGTCAACACGGAGTGTTGGCTCACACAGAACAGCAAGCTATTTCTCAGATTTTTTTGTCAATATTAAGGAATTCCATGCGACTGTCATACAATAGACAGGTTAAGCTAGCTATGAAACTAGGTTTTATCCACCATTTTATACACAAGTAAATGCCTATACCAAGTCAAGAATATGAAAGTTGTTTTTCATTCGTTTAATGTGTTTTGCAATTTATTTTTTCCATTTGATAAAAAAAAACTGCGTTTTCAATTTTCCTAAGCGTTTGTTTTTTTAAATTTATTATTATTATTTTTTACACTACGACTTTATTTCAAAAAGATAGTCTTACATGCAATACGCCAGTAATGATTTCACTATCATACAACAATCCTGTAATTAAGGAAATGAGGTCTTCCATCTACACTTCAACTTTAACTAGGATTTCAACTTTAAGATATCAATTCTCTAGTTAATAAGCAACTGCATGTGGACAATAAGTCTAGTTTCGATCATTATAATCTTAAAGCGCAAGTGTTGACATCATCCTAGCAAAAATAAACTAAAACAAGAATGTGTCCAAAGTTCACGGATGCCCCACTCGCACTATCATTTTCCATGTTTTATGGACTTTGAAATTGGCTAAATATCTAATTTGGCATTAAAATTAGAAAGATTATACTATAGGGAACATGTGTTCTAAGTTTCAAGTTGATTGGACTTCAATTTCATCAAAAACTACCTTGACCAAAAACTTTAACCTGAAGCGGGACGAACGAACGAACGGACAGACGGACGGACGGACGAACGAACGAACGAACGGAGCCACAGACCAGAAAACATAATGCCCCTCTACTATCGTAGGTGGGGAATAACAACAGCAACCTTTAGTATTTAACAGTAGTGTGGTGTATCTATTTTGATGCCATGTGAACAAAACGGTACGAAATAGTAATGATGTATTTTTGATAACAAATACTATCACAAGTAGAGAATCTTGGCTCTATATACGCTACATCTAATTACGAAAATGTATTTATGTGTTAAGGTAGGAAGATTAGGGATTATGCTTGTTTTTGTTTTTTGTTTTTGACGTATTCGATTAAAAGGTTGTTATTTGATTAATGTGCAGTGGCATACATACTGGCATGCATGTTCAGGAAGAGAACAAATTAACAATAGATACAAAAGGTTTGTCCAGTGATAGAGATTCGGTTGGAAAGATGGGCGAGAAATTTAGAATGACAATTGAAAATGAGGATATATTGGTCCATGCATAGATAAATGCATGAGTAGAACATTGAAAGTTAAGGGGAATATCTGAAGGAATTAAAAAATATATATATATTCACTTTCACATAGAATGTTTACTGTAATATCGATATCAAAAGACAAACACATATTAGATATGAATAATCTTTATGAATATCAGACAGTAAAATTTTAAGAGATATGTGCAAATATTGAAATTGTAAGTCAATTAAATGGCTGGGTTAATATGCATAAACAAATAACAAAATAATAGATAACGAAAATCAAATTAATATCCAAATGAATTTTATACTGTTAAATATTTACGAGTATGGAAAATTCAAAAATTCAAATATAAAAAGTAAAATTGCGTCCCTGAACGAATTTGAATCATATTGTCTTTACAATTATGGCAGCTAAATCTTGGTTTGTGCATTGATCTTTTCATGCATCTCATATCATATAAAAAAGAAGATGTGGTATGATTGCAAATAAGACAACTCTCCACAAGAGACCAAAATGACACAGAAATAAACAACTTTTAAAAATCTATCTTTGCCAATGTAATTATTGCATATGGTTTGTTTTTTTATTTCTCTGTATACTTTTGACAAACATCCCCGCAAGGTAACCTAATGATGGAAGAATTTGAATAAACTTAGTTGTGAGAAAAAAACCAAAAACAATAACAAATCTCGTTTCGTGTGTCGTCAGTGACTTACCGTGCTTCGGGGTCTTTTAAATTAAGAGAACTACAACTTCGAATGTTTTATTGTTTTACAAGTGAATGTTGCATAGGTTATAATTACGTTTTTTCTATTATAAGTAAAAAGTGGTTTTATCATTAAATTGCTATAGAACGTAACACGATCTTTGATGAACACAGCGTGGTATAAACTTATGACGTACGTTTACAATTTTTGATTAGAAACGATATTATGCTCAACACAATTAGTATCTTACCTATTCTTCTTGCTTAAAATAAATTCTTAACTGCGAGTATGCAGTGCTTCCTTGAAAAAATATTGGCAAATGTTACAAACAGTCATTATTTTTGTTCATAGTGAAATAGTAGGCGTGTATAAACAATCGCAATAATTTAAAATATACCCTATGAGGGTCTGTGTGGGAGTCCTTTAATTCTGTATTTTTTAAAATAAAACTTACTTTTGCTCACTATTCCCAATTTATTTATATCATAGAACCCCATTTTCGATTCTTCATTTTTTGGCCTATCTTATATATATTTTTTTTTAATTTGTTTCACTTTATTTTGTCCGTTTTGTCAATAATTCACTTTTCTGTTAATATGTTAACCCCATCCATATCCTCATATAGAAAAAAAGAACACTAATTAACAGGTTATCATTTTGCAAAATGTTGCAAGATTCAAGTACGAATGTAAGGTTTTGACAGCTAATTTATGTATTGGTGTTAAGGAAGTGATTTCAGTGTAACGAATAATATTTTTTGGTGAACACTTGCATGCCGATGTGTAATTATAGGTTTCGAAGCGTAGTATTGTGGAATTCTTATTGTTTTATGAATCAAACTGCGTTGGTTCAATATCAAGAGAAGAACCCAAAATGAATCACCACACCAGCATTGTCATGTATTGCTCAATGTGTAAGCTCTAATTAAAACCGAGACATGGCACTTTAGGTAATAATTCAACTTTTACAATTGGACTGTTATTACAGACCACTGTTTGAGTGTAGAGATACTTGATAAAAAAATATCTACTGTTATAAATATGGACAACAAGGAGAACTCAAAACTTGTTATGCGTTTTAACGTTATTCAAAGAATGCTCGAATACGAATGTGTTTCTCTGTAATAAGGAACTAACATATGAAAATTAGGAAATGTGGTATGATTGCCAAATAGACAACTATCCACTAAAATTCAAATTAAGTGGATGTAACTTAAGCAATTATAGGCAATTGTACGGCCTTCAACAATGAGAAACCACATAATATAAAAGGCACCGACATGAGAAAAATATGAAACAATTCAACTGAGAAAACTAATTGCCTAATTTATAACAAAACAGTTTACGAAGAACAAATATGACAGACATGAACCAACGACAACCACGTACTAAACTACAACATGCTTATTGTGCATACCGATGATAATGATTGCATTTAGCATATATGTTTAATAAGACAAATAATAAAAAAAACTCAGTGCTTTCAAAATATTAATGCTTTGGTAAAAGATAGCCAAGTAGGGATATCAAATAATATTGAAGAGTCTATTTATATCCTACTCATAAATGAACAATCTCATGTTTTGAGTTAAAAGCATTTATAGCTGTTTTTGTCTTTTTCTGGGAATGCATTGCAATTGATAGAAAAAAACCTAGTAAAACAAGGACCCACCCCTGTCACTTTAATAAAATTGTATACCATTGTAAATATAACTGATTAAAACGTTTTTGTCTTTGAACTATGATGCCATTAATTCGTTACTATTAAAATGCATGGTTCTGGGTTTAATTTCTAACACAATAATATACAATTAACGTTGGGTCATGTTCAATTGTATGAATTATATAAAATAGAAGATGTGATATGATTGCCAATCAGACAACTCTCAACAAGAGAATAACAGATATGGTCGTTTACATCATATACAATTATACTGCATTTTGAAAATCTAAAATCCATAGAAGAAATTGAAAAAGAAAACGGACATAAACACCAATTATTGTGATTTAATGGGGTAAATTTTCCCCATTAAACAAGCCTTTTATTCCTGTTCTTTAAAGATAATTTTAATCACGCAGTTACTTTTTAACATTTTTTTCTCATATTATATCATATGTTTGCATTGGCTTATTGTTAAATAAATTGCAAAAAAAAAAATGAACCAACGCAAACATTATTTGCTTAAGGACATTATTGAATACAAATAAAATATTAAATGTAACAGCACATATTTTTGACATTTAAAGTATCGTCTGGAATGATAAGATATTTAAAAGAAAGAGAAAGTCACAAAGTCGACAGAATGTAAAAAGCAGCAAGTGCAAGAATATAATGAATTATATAGAAAAAAATAATTAGTTGTATAGATGAGTATATAATAAAAACTGACTTACCAATGCTGAATAGTCGTCATTTTGTTAAGAATATCAATCCGTCAATAAAATCTTTCTTCACTCTTAATCACATCATTGTTAAGGAATCTACTGTACGATTGACGATACAATGTAAGTACGCCAGCTACCATCAAATAGAACCGCAATTAATACCATCAAATAGAACCACAATTAATGCCTTCGGTTTTCTCGGTGTGTTTCTTCAATTAGGCAAGATCAATAAAGAAGTAAGAAGTGCATCAAAAGAGGGTCAACGAATTTCATAGGGTACCCAATGGGTTTTTGACAATTTAGTCTTTGCGTCTTGAAAATATATCTTGTTTGAAGTAAATTATTAATTACCATTTACATCAATTCATAGAAATAACAGGTAATTAGTGTTACACAATTATTGTTTAAAGACAAATTATCGTTATCGGAAACCACATTGAATATTTCTGAAAAGTCAAATATAAATTATTTTTGCTATTGATTTTATAGCTTATACATGTTCTAAAGAATTGTATTGGATTAAGTCAAAAAACTATTAAGTATTGCATACATAAGCAAATATTTACAATTACAAACAGTGTTTGCTGTTTATATGAAATGTGTATGTATCCCAGTTGATATGATATCCCTGAGATTACATTTCCTATCATTTGTTTTTTTTATTGATATAGGGTTGCTGCTTACAAGGAATTTATTGAACCAAGAGTTCCAAGTGCACGGTGGGTAAGGTTGTCCTGCGAGGGAACGTTTTGTGCTGGTGATTCGGTCCTGACGGATGCTGGTGGGTCCTGATTCTGTGCTGGTCGGTTTGTTTACATTGTAGAATGAAATTCAAAACAGTGTGGCTGTGGCCATTGATTGACACATTAAATTCATCCATTGACTGGGACAATTTAGGTGAACGTTTGTCTGTAACGACCATTGCTCACTGTGTACTTTTTAAAGACACTTAAGCTATGGGGTCACCAAAGGTTCTCAACACCTTAATAAAGTAATTCGAAAAAATTAATCAGAAATAACACGATGTTTTGATTTATATCAATTATATAAATCAAAACATAAAGGTTATTCCTGATTAATTTTTCGAATTATTTTATAATTAAAGGCGTTAAGAAACCTTGGTGACCCCACAGTTTAAATGTCTATCGTGGGTACGTCGTGAGCAGTGGTCGTTACATACAAACGTTCACGTAATTTGTCCCAGTCAATGGATGAATTTTATGTGTCAATCAATGGCCACAGCCACACTGTTTTGAATTTCATTCTATCTGTACGGCAATAAAACAACTGTTTTGTTGCTTAATTTTTCTTTGATACGTCTTAAGTACCATGCAAAGCATATTAAAACAATACTTTATTGCAAAGTCGTGCAAGTTCGCTAAACGAAATTGTCCTGACGCCGTGCTGGTGATTAGAAAAACGGTCCTGGTTCTGTGCCTTTATATTTTAGTCAAAAGTGGCAAATATTCAAGATCATTGATGCTTAACTGTAGTTGACTTATTAGCTGCTATCTGTTTTCTTATTGTTTATAATCATAAAATTATTGTGAATCTGTTTACTGCAATTATAAACAAAATAACCCATATTTTTTAATTGACTGTTTTCTGTTTTCTCCTTTAAAATGAAATAAAAAGCCGTTATCGGTTTTCAATATATTAATGAAATGAACAAAACATACAATACAAACAAAGTTGATCAAGGCAAACACTCAGATTCAGGTCAGTCTGAACGCTTCTTAGATGAATTTAGATAATGAATTCAGTGTAATCTAAGCATCCTGAATATTGTTTCGCTGACGAAGTACGATACTGTAGATACTTTTCTTTTTATGAAGTGGTGAAGAGGTGAAGTTGAAATCTTCCCTTCGAAAATTTAACGGCCACAATGTCACTAGTTGACAACGAGTAAACAACCTAAAAATAGAATTGATTTGGAAGATACATGTAACCAAAATTTTGTGAAACATCGATTGGTGATTATTTTTTTAAAATAGAAATAAAATACTACTATAAAATTTAAGCCCAGAAAGTTCCCACTTAAAAGACAAAAATAAACAAGTCCAGTACCAATAGTTTCTTATCAAACTTACAAGGCTTACAAGATAAACGACAGAAAAAATATCAATCAAAAGAATAATCAAAACTTATTAGCCGAAAAAAAACCCGGATGACTCCGATGCAATGGCAAAAAAAAAAAAGAAAAGCTACGAAACAATGTTTGTTCAATGTACACAAAGCACAACATCGAAAAATAAAGACTGATCGACATGAACCCCATTTAAAACCAGTAGTGATCTCAAGTGTTCCGGAAAGATAAGCAGATACTGCTCTATATGTGGCACCCTTCGTGAAGATAGAATTATCGAAAAGGCATGCTATAAACTACATCGAAATAATCACAGATTAAAAAGTTTGTTCATTGCTTTTGTGTAAATTAAATAATTGATTTATTGATTTAACACTTTTAAAAGAACTGCGGCGGTAACGGTTTTTGTGGAGAAAGCCTGATAGACTATGATTGCCCAGAGAGAACCACCGAGCTTTGACAGGAAAACTGAGTCCTAATGAATAAAGACTGTAATTGACCATCCTGCCTCGTGCGGGGTTCGAACTCACAACATCTATGTTGACAGGCTAGTGTTACAGTAGTTTTAGTAAAATTTTCATTCTACTTTGAACTACTAAGAAAGAAAAAAGTAAAGTCACAAAATACCAACCCATGCGGAAAATTCAAAACAGAAAGTCCCTTATCAAATGGCAAAATCGAAAGCTCAAACACATCAAAAGAACAACTTGACAACTGTCATATTCCTGACTTGGTGCAGGCATGTTCTTATGTAGAAAATTGCGGATTAAACCTGGTTTTATAGCTTAGACCACTCGATTCCATTTGAAGTAAGGAATCTTTATGGGTGAATGCTTTTTTTGGTAAACAGTCGAACTTGATACATTTCGATAAATATGAACGGATACTTGTCAGTTAATAATGGATTGTATACTAGTTAATCATTTGGTGTACTTATGGTGTGTTTGTGTTTTTGGGTTACTGTCTTAATGACATTAGACCAATATCTCCTGCTGTTTACACCTAGTTTATTCGGATAAAAACATAGACTCTTTGTAAAAGCGAATCACAATACATCGTTCCAACATCAGAATTTACGTAATTTAAAAAAAGTGTATGAAAAGATTTGCTCCTTTTATTGAAGAACAGCTTTAGTACAAATCTAAAAAGGCTGGGAACAAAGATACTTAACAGTTAATTGATAATTTCAAAAGACAAATACAGACGTCTGATCGATGCTCTTACTGTTGTTTATAGCATGCAGACACTCTTCTTAAGAAGAATTACAACTTAACAAAGTCGATAAAGATAGAAACAAATAATAGTACTTAAAAACATAGGAAGTATTTAAATTACATTTCAGCAAAGGATGTTACTAAGGACACATATATATTGTGTAACCACGGTGACCTTAAAATCAAGTACTAGTAAACCTACTGTTTTTTCAAAGAGGTTATTTTCATTTGAAACAAAGACACCTTATATTGAAAATATGTTACCAGATTAAAATGAAAACTTAATCATTCTACTCAAATTGATATCGTCTGCTGAAATCATAATCTACAAACACATCAGAAAACACTTAATATCAATTTTCTAAATTAAATCAAAATTAAAAAAAGGACAATGTTCTATATATCACATTCTGAATGCCTCATGGCGTGTTATTCGGTTTCCCAAGACTCCGGTTCCAGTGATATTTGTTTGCGTTTTGTAACAAATCAGAGAGTTCAAACAGGAATTTTTTTTTGTAGACTTGTAAATTGAGAATCAAAACAATTTGATGGTAGTTATCTTACTAATAAAATGCAAGTTTTACAAAATCTTTATTTTTCAGGAATATAAGGTATGAAATAAAATTACTTTTTTCATAAAAAAAGCTGTGTTTTTTTTATGAAAACTTACACCATTTTCGCACGGTTTAAATATATTGAAAAATAAAATGCATATTCTGTTTGCTTCCTGCCGATATTTCGTAGTTCTATATGGAACTAAAAAAGTAATAGCTAACATTTCATATCCAAGTAGAAGAAAGAAAATCGTTCCCTGTGGTTATTATTTCGTTGCTTTTTGAAATCTACTCTAGAGTATGTTCGACGATATAACACTATAGATAGGAATTATTTCATATCAGTATGCCCATTATTTTGAACTTGCTTTCCAAATAAAGGGAGCAGTATTGAATACGATATTGTCGACCACTATTAATTATATTAGGATCTTTAAAACGTGTTCTACATAGTTAAAAGAGAGGAAAGATACCTCGGGTAATAAAAACTAGAGGCTCTAAAGAGCCTGTGTCGCTCACCTTGGTCTATGTGAATATTAAACAAAGGAAGAAGATGGATTCATGACAAAATTGTGTTTTGGTGATGATAATGTGTTTGTACATCTTACTTTACTGAACATTCTTGCTGCTTACAATTATCTCTATCTATTATGAACTTGGCCCAGTAGTTTCAGTAAAAAATGTTTGTAAAAATTTACAAATTTTATGAAAATTGTTAAAAATTGGCTATAAAGGACAATAACTCCTTTGGGGGTCGATTGACCATTTCAGTCATGTTGACTTATTTGTAAATCTTACTTTGCTGTACATTATTGCTGTTTAAAGTTTATCTCTATCTATAATAATATTCAAGATAATAACCCAAAACGGTAAAATTTCCTTAAAATTACCAATTTAGGGGCAGCAACCCAACAACGGGTTGTCCGATTTATCCGAAAATTTCAGGGCAGATAGATTTTGACCTGATAAACAATTTAATTCATGTCAGATTTGCTCTAAATGCTTTGGTTTTTGAGTTATAAGCCAAAAAAATGCATTTTACCCCTATGTTTAATTTTTAGCCATGGCAGCCATCTTGGTTGGATGGCCGGGTCACCGGAAACATTTTTTAAACTATATACCCCAAAGATGATTGTGGCCAAGTTTGGATTAATTTGGCCCAGTAGTTTCAGAGAAGAATATTTTTGTAAAAGATTACTAAGATTTACGAAAAATGGTTAAAAATTGACTATAAAGGGCAATAACTCCTAAAGGGGTCAACTGACCATTTCGGTCAGGTTCACTTATTTGTAAATCTTACTTTGCTGAACATTATTGCTGTTTACAGTTTATCTCTATCTATAATAATATTCAAGATAATAACCAAAAACAGTAAAATTTCCTTAAAATTACCAATTTAGGGGCAGCAACCAACAACGGATTGTCGGATTCATCTGAAAATTTGAGGGCAGATAGATCTTGACCTGATGAACAATTTTACCCCCATGTCAGATTTGCTCTAAATGCTTTGGTTTTTGAGTTATAAGCCAAAAACTGCATTTTACCCATATGTTCTATTTTTAGCCATGGCGGCCATCTTGGTTGGTTGGCCGGGTCACGCCACACATTTTTAAAACTAGATATCCCAAAGATGATTGTTGCTAAGTTTGGATTAATTTGGCCCAGTTGTTTCAGAGGAGAAGATTTTTGTAAAAGATTACTAAGATTTACGAAAAATGGTTAAAAATTGACTATAAAGGTCAATAACTCCTAAAGGGGTCAACTGACCATTTTGGTCATGTTGACTTATTTGTAAATCTTACTTTGTTGAACATTATTGCTGTTTACAGTTTATCTCTATCTATAATAATATTCAAGATAATAGCCAAAAACAGCAAAAATTCCCTAAAATTACTAGTTCAGGGGCAGTAACCCAATAACGGGTTGTCGGATTCATTTGAAAATTTGAGGGAAGATAGATCTTGACCTGTTAATCAATTTTACCTCAGTCAGATTTGCTCTAAATGCTTTGGTTTTTGAGTTATAAGCCAAAAACTGCATTTTACCCATATGTTCTATTTTTAGCCATGGCGGCCATCTTGGTTGGTTGGCCGGGTCACGCCACACATTTTTTTTAACTAGATACCCCAATGATAATTATGGCCAAGTTTGGTTTAATTTGGCCCAGTAGTTTCAGAGGAGAAGATTTTTGTAAAAGTTAACGACGACGGACGACGACGGACGACGGACGACGACGACGGACGACGGACGCCAAGTGATGGGAAAAACTCACTTGGCCCTTCGGGCCAGGTGAGCTAAAAATATAGTAAGACCAATGAAAACGTATAGCACCATATCAAAAGAAAAAATTCAAAAAAAAAAAATAATTCAAACAACCCATTACAGCAGATTCCAACGACTATGAAGCTTCAGGTAGATTCTTTGGTTAGCTTCCTTGCTAGCTCAACCATGAAATGATTATTACTTTAAAATTGGGAGGAGCATTGCACCAATTTATCATCCAATGAAAACACTCATATCAATGGCTTGTTTATTTCATACAAACAGGTTTACTTTGCAAATTAAATTTCATTTCTTATAGTCTTTGATTGAATTAAAAAATAAATTGTATTACAACAAATTAGAAACGGAGTTACTGTTAAGAATGAAATTCAAAACAGTGTGGCTGTGGCCATTGATTGACACATTAAATTCATCCATTGACTGGGACAATTTACGTGAACGTTTGTCTGTAACGACCACTGTTTACGACGTACCTACGATAGACATTTAAACTGTGGGGTCACCAAAGGTTTCTTAACGCCTTTAATTATAAAATAATTCGAAAAATTAATCAGGAATAACCTTTATGTTTTGATTTATATAATTGATATAAATCAAAACATCGTGTTATTTCTGATGAATTTTTCGAATTACTTTATTAAGGTGTTGAGAACCTTTGGTGACCCCATAGTTTAAGTGTCTTTAAAAAGTACATAGTGAGCAGTGGTCGTTACATACAAACGTTCACCTCAATTGTCCCAGTCAATGGATGAATTTAATGTGTCAATCAATGGCCACAGCCACACTGTTTTGAATTTCATTCTATGTTCTGTTCAAGGATGATGTACCCTTCTGTTGATTCAATGCTCAGCAAATGGAAATTTTACAGAAAATCAACAACATTTTCCCTTGTACTCTCATAGTTGGCTGTTTGGTGCTTGAAATATGGTGGATTATTGCACATAGTGCGAGCAATGATTTCCTTAAAACAAGTTTATAAATATTGGTTTAAACAAATATAAATTTGGACCAATTCAAGTATTCTTTTTAGGGTGCGCCTGACTTTCGTGTCTTAGCACGATTTTTTTTTAGTTTAAAGGTAGTTTATTTACTTTTTGTAAACAATAAAGGCTAGCACATCATAGAAAATCAAGTGAGTAATCTATGCTTAAAATTTTATAACAAAAATATCTATAGATTTTCTACAAAAAACTTGGTTTAATTGCCACTAAATACCGTTAAACTCTTAAATGCAATGAAACTATAAATAATAGTGCTTGCTCGAAGTTTCCCCCTCTGTATATGTACAAAATGGCCCATCTCTATTATTCATTATCTTTGCTGTTTTTATACAATTGCAGTTTGAAAATTTCGTAATTCAAAGGCTACAGATGAGTCATAAACCTAACATTTACGCCGTGATTGTACTAGTGTAAGGTGCATACACATAACTGGATTTATAAATGAACTGAGTAATTATTTGAAATAAAAATTGGCAACTCAAACACACATACAAAATGCTTGTGACTTAGCTTATAATTATCAATAAATTTTTAATTTAGATTGAAAAGTTATTTTTAAACTGACTAGTAAAACTAGTTTTACATTGTTTATATTCTGTCACTAGTTCTGATTGGTTGTCTGTTTAACTGTTGACTCAACCCGAAGTAGTAGGGTGCCCAATCAACAAATATTATCGATTTGCCTTAACGGAATAACATACGACTATATTTTATATCATTGGAAAGAGGAGAACAATCCTCATCGAAATAGCGTTGTCGTCGCTGTCTATCATGGTCACGATTTTTTTAAATCAGGGTCAAAGGTCAGAGCAAAAATTCAAGGAAAATACACAGTCACATTTAGATAGCTTGTTTCTCCTAGATCTATGCGTTTGGAGCAAAATAAAAACAATTAATTTATAGAAAAATATCTGTTGTGTCTACATTTAGAACTTATTTTATATTTTTATCCCCAAAAATGACTTTAGATTGACTTTTTTGCATGTAGGGTGCAAATTTGAAATTTTCAAACAGCTGTTAAATAACAGTGACCTTGACCTATTTCAATTTCTAAATTTGTTATTTTTGTATTCAATTCGTTACAAGTAATATCTAAAGACGTTTTTTAGATCTTAACTTTAATCTTTTGTTGAAAACAAAATGTGTTTTTCACGTCTTTTGATAGTAATGTGTTCGTCAATTTCAAGGTAAATATCAAATTTTTGTTATTTGGTGCGAAATAGCATATATAAATGATTTGTTCCGAAATTAACGTCGAACTTGATTGAATTTAAAGCTCTGTGTATAACTTTGCTTTGAAGAAGTAAAAATTACTGCAAACAGAGAAAAAGAGGGGGGGGGGGGCAAAAGTTATGAAAACAAAACGTCTATTAGAACAGGTAAAACACCCCTTCTTACATATACTAAATGAGCAACAATTGGCTATAATGTTTATAAGTATTCCAAAAATGTAATAAGGGAGAGGGTTATGTACAGCACCGATGTTTTTACAAACAAATGCAAACAAAAAAGGCGTAAGAAACCAAAGGAACATTAAAAACTTATAAAATGAAAACAAGCAGACAACAGTATTGTTAAAACACACACACAAAAAAGATCAAATGCAAATAGAAAATTATGATCGAGGCTTGTATTACATTGTACATACTACGTTCTATGGTCTCCTGTAGTTTTAGCCCATCAACCATGCCAAGGTCAGAGAACATATGTCAGGTTTTTTTTTTTTTTTTTTTTAATATACATATCTTTCGGAATCCCCATTAGAAAGATTATTACTATATTTCCAACGATATCAAAATTGATTATATGTTTTATTTATTGTTTAGAAAATATTATGGACTTCTTAATTTTCATTCGATAACTAACAAGCATTATGATTTATAAGGTACATACAGAAAAATGAAATCTTATGCATCGTCATCTTCGTCGTCATCAGTGTTTCTTACTGCAACCAGATCAGTATTTACATTTTGACATATGTCATTTGCCTGACATGGGCATAAATCTGTACAGGATATATTTTGTCGAAGCAAATGCAACCCTTTGAAAACACAGATTCCCCCTCACAAGTACAAACTAATCTTGCAGAAATTCGGATGACATCTGACCTTCGAGATAGACAAGTCATTTTTCTTTTCCCATTCGAACTGAAGAGGAGAATGCTAGCTTAGTTTTGCTATTTTGGAAGATATCTTTACGTCTGGAGTGAAGCGCTTATTTCATATTGTTTAAAAGTAGATTCACAAGTAGGAAATTTGACAAGGGAGAAATTTAAAATTGTAGCCAATTTTACGCTCAATTTGTTTAAGCACAATGATCTATTTTTTGTTTTGACTTGAGATCATCCAACCTAACAACAAGATCTCGAGCTGCATTAATCGATTCATCGATGTCACAATAATAAAGGTTTGACAAATCGGTGAAATCATCTGGGTTGCCCTTTAAGACTTATAAACAGTGCGCCTATCGATCCTAAACAGGACCGATTACATTGTATCGCATCATGTAACATCATGTGCGGCTGGTACCATGTTACAGGTGGCAAACCCGATACTTTTACATGTGTCATGGACAGGTAAATAGCGGAGCAAATCTTGTGTGCAAGCTATATTGCCAGTTTGAAACCATAGCTCATGCAAATCACAAAATACTGAACTCCGAGGAAAATTCAATCGGGCAGTCCCTAATCACATGTCAAAATCAAATTACAAAACTCATCAAAAACGAATGGACAACAACTGTCATATTCCTGACATGGTACAGACATTTTCAAATGTAGAAAATGGTGGATTGAACCTAGTTTCATAGCGCTAAACCTCTCACTTGTACTTATGAACCCATAAGATAAGAACATCTGTATCTTGTGACTTTTTTACTAATAGCCTACTCTTGATTCCTTTCACACCGAACTCTTTGTCTACATGTATAGCATGTACAATCATGCGAGTATCTACTTCATCGGGCGTACAAGATAATTCTTCAAACCTGAATACTCCGTCTGAGCTGATTTAGGTTCCTTGGAAGTGTTAAATATGACTTCTTCATGTGTTATAGTAACTGTTGATATACCATGATGCCGAACAATCAATTCACCAAGAAATCTGATTAAGGCCTGCTGGTTCTCACTGACCCAAAGAAATTTTATACAGTCAGGAATTTGACGACCTTCTATATATGCCCTGAAACACTTTACAGACGAACAAGAACTTGATTAAGCTTTAAAATAACTGCAGTTGTGTCTGCTAGTGTAAGATTTATAGCAAGAATGATGGTACAACATTTTGTAATCATCAGTACGAAGATAGTCTAGGTCTGAAGCATCGTGCAATATACTAAAATATACATGATCTTTCCGTCCTCCCATAGCCTCGATAAAGCTTTAGTGTTAATTCCTCGCATATTAATAGGCAATTCAGTAGAAGAACCATGACATATAAGTTATTTCACACTTATCCCATTGTATTTCAGTCCTACATTGCTTAGGGTTTGATTATCATAGTTTAAAAGGACTGTGAATGTGTGCCATATTCCGTGTCCGAAACGTGACCGAAGGATTTGTTTTGTATATTACAATTATAACAAAACTATCAATTAAAAGAAAACAATTAAAGTTATAAAAACCAACAAAATGATATTTCAAGTTACAAAACAACGATCTTCAAACCAACTGGACTACCAAAAACAAACAAATTGGCCATACAACAAGCAAAAAAAAGAAATGAAATTAGTGACAATTGTCCTAGTTAATGACCTAATAGTGTAAGCTACAAAACGATTAACGGCACGAGAAAAGGCGTGTTTGAATCAAGAAAAAATTATCACTAAATTTGTGTTTTTAATTGCTATTTTCTTTTCATCGATTAACATTACACGAAATATATTTGGCACACATATGAACCATGTCTTATTGATGTAATCAGAGTAAAAATCCCGTAAAAGTAACACGTAATAGAATTGCTTTCGTTGAAAATGTTGTTAATTTCAGCTATAAAAATAGACCTACTAAAATCATGAAATACTTATACTTAAATTATATAAATATTTTTTAGCTTTCTTTATATGAATAATTTGATATTTAAGCTAAATGATAAGTACAATTTGAACAAATAAAACAAAGAGGAATAATTTTATTTTTTGTGTTGAAGATGACCTGTACTGTACAGTATCTTTGGGTACCATAAGAAACAACGAAATTTTGAAAAACGTGACCACGGCAGCATACGACGACATTCATGATTGGAAAATATAATGATTTTTCAACAGTTTGCATCTAAATTTAGCCGTATGTTCTCCGTTAACTTAAACTCGTTAACTAGACGTCTTTTTCGATACTGGGCACCCTACATTCAACTTGAGCTAGCAAGGAAGCTAACCAAAGAATCTACATGTAGCTTCATACTCGTTGGAATCTGCTGTAACAAATCACTTTACATAATGCTTAAGATCGAGTAACACGAACCTTACTATTAACCGAGGAAGAACTCAGGTCCGTCGGAAGGGTAAGCAGCTCTTGTTGTGTTTTTGTCTGTACCAATTTTACGTTCTTCAATTGTCCTTTATATTATAATATTAAACAAAAAATATGAAAAGAAGAAGATCTGGTATGATTACCGATGACACAATTCTCCACCAGAGACCAAATGACATAGAGTTTAACAACTAGAGGCCACCGTACGGTCTTCAACAACGAACAAAACACATCCTGCATAGTCAGCTTTAAAAGGGTTTCGAGCATTGTATAAAACATCATTTGATATAAATCATTGACTCATACTTTAATAAAAAAAAAAAATAGAATGATACTGATTTGGAAGGAGTTTGAGGCATTAAAGAAAATTTACCTTCGCCATATCAAAGATATTTTTAACTTTGAGCTTTATGACCTGTGTTTATCGAACAAAGTTTATAAAAGCGCAACTATATTTTTTTGTTTTAAGTAAACATGAAAGTAATATACAATATCAAAATGCATTAGATTATTGAAGATAAAAAAAAAACCCACAGTAATCATTGAATATAATTATGTTAAAATTGAGAATGGAAATGGGGAATGTGTCAAAGAGACAAAAACCCAACCATAGAACAGATAACAGCAGAAGGTCACCAACAGGTCTTCGATGCAGCGAGAAATTCCTGCACCCGGAGGCTACCATGTTTTCATTTTAAACTAAAGATAGATTGACTGAAATCATCGAAATCGTTGTTGTCCATAACACAGTATGACATTTGAGCTGAAATATAAAAACAAACAATTATTGTTTAAAAAAAATGATAAGTACTCCTTTGTTTGGTACTCTAAGGGTTAAAACAAGCAAATGTATCAGATGTAAAGTAAAATTAAGATAATATTCATCATTTTGTCTCCAGATATAATAAAACATTATTTTGGATGTAAAAGTAATTATTTATTAAGTTCAATTTGAAAACAATGGTCGTAAATATCGCCATACGACTGACAAAGTCAATTACTGAATCAAATGACAAGTTCTAAAACAAAACCAGTGATTATGCAAATAGAATTTTCTGAAAATCTCTGATGCCCGATGATTTTATGTGGAAAATGAAATCAGGGAAAAACATTGACAATCGCCGAACAGATAGAAAAATAAAAATATACTAGTACAAAATATAAAAAAAGAAGATGTGGTATGATTGCCAATGAGACAACTGTCTACAAGAGACCAACATGACACAGACATTAACAACTATAGGTCACCGTACGGCCTTCAACAATGAGCAAAGCCCATGCCGCATAGTCAGCTTTAAAAGGCCCCGATAAGACAATGTAAAACAATTCAAACGAGAAAACTAACGGCCTTAAAAAAGTTTAGTTTTGTTAATGCTTGATCCGGGGATGTGCACCTGTTTATACCTGTACTCAGTGGTAAAAACTTCTGTTTATGACTTTGAACAGAATATAATCCTGACTTGGAGGTTTATACAACACCAACTTTGCACTCTCCTGAAGAAAAAAATCGGTTCAGAAACAAACCAATTGTGTTATTATATATAAGCATAAATTATATGCAGATGATGCAGGATTTTAGTTGTGGAGAAATTGGAAATTTACTGCATGGAACTAAATTCATGAGAATTTTAAATTATTATGGATTCTAACAGACTACAATTTTCTACGTTTGCCATTCCTACAGAAAAAAAAACACTAGTAGATGAGACTTAAACGATCTTCCAAATGCGAACGAAAAATTGTTGTAACGTTGTGACCTAAGCAGAAAAGTTTTACCGATAAGAAGGTTTTCTTATTGTTTGCTTTGCTTATCAACCATTTAATCGATTTGCATACAGCTATCAACCCTTTTATCAATATGCATACACTAGTCTTACAACCATTTTTCGGTTTTGCACTTAACTAACACCGATTTCACTACGTTTTGTTCGTTCTTTGTGCTTTTGATTTTTTTAGATTCTATATCAGTAACAGTATCATCTATCCTTTGTCCTAAAAAAATAAAATTTCACAGTTAGTCAAGTTTCAGGGTTAGAACATTTTCTTTACCGACAGTTTATCAATTTTGTGATGTCTTAGGGTTAGATTTATTTAAGATTCAACTTCCATTCCGCTGTTTTGTGATGCCTTATCACTTGGGCTAACCAATCTATTTATTTCACAGGAATAACACGACGGGTGTCGCGTGCGAAGCAGGATCTTTTCACTCACCAGAGCACATGAGATAACCGACAGGTTAAGGTGAGGTTCGTGTTGATCAGTTTTTTTTAGTTTTGTTTTAATATGTTCGAATGCCATATTTGAGTTGATAACTTTGTTATACACTTCAGTACCACGTGAACTCTTGTAATGTCACTTCATGGCGACAAAGAAAACAGGGTCAACATCGAGCACATATCGTTCAAACATTAATTAACCAATAAGACGATGGACTCTCCCATTCTTTAAAATGAAAATACTCTTCAAAGGACATCGATAATAAATAGGCATTTAACAGTCCACAAAATACCAACCAGAAAAACTAAAAGTTTAATTGATGGAAATGTCAAACGAACTATTAAAAACAATTAACAGAAGAAAACAATATACTAAGGTCGCAAATTAAAATGGAGCTTCTAAAACCTCTACCCCTAGTGACCCAATTCGACATGAGGACACACAACATCTGTTTTCTTTCAATTTATTGCTTACTTTTAGTTTCAATGATTGGTTCTATTAAATCATTTAAGGTAATAGGTACTTAAATAAGTGATCGAACGGATACTTATGACATTTTGCATGCAATACGAGAATGAGGAACTGTATGTATGAATAAAAAAAAAAACACTATGCTTTGGTACTTGCATACTCTTTTAGATAAAAAAAAATAGTATAACAAATATATATATAGGATACATGTAAAGGTCGTTAACAAATGATAATTCAATATCCACCTCATTAAGGCATTAAGGTGTTGCGTGGATTTTTTCGTAGTTCTGATGAGGCGATGGTAAGTCTTATGCTGAGTTCACACGTAATTCGAATTCGATTCGCATTAACTAATTCGAATTAGTTTAATTCGCATTCGAAACGTTTTACGTCCTAACGTCAATTCTAATTCGAATTCCAAACGACGTTAACTTTTTTAAATTCGTATTAACAAAAACGTATAAATTTCTAATGCGAATTGACTAATTCGAATCAATTCGAATTAAAAAAAAGAAGAGTGTGTGAACGCGATAAGCGAATTCGATTCGAATTCAATGTCTGTGTGAACGAGGCATTAAATTCAAACTTAAATTCGTGACATACTTTATCTTCTCTGACTTCTTTATTGTCCATTTTTCTTTTCCTTGATGATAACATAATTTTGTTTCCTTTAAATGCAATTTACATTTCTCATATTGCATCATTTAATATAAAAAAAACTTATGGGATTGTTGTTTTTATGTATTTCAAGTACTAAGTATAAAGGAGGAAAATGCCCTTACCCTGTTTTGATTATGCTTAGTAAAACTGCCAAAATTAATTGTATGATGTAAATTTCCACGTTTTTTTTTAAGTCGTTGATTCTGATTTACTGACTTTTAAAAAGTAAGATCACAAAAATACTGAACTTAGAGGAAAATCAATTCGGAAAGTCCATAATCACATGGCAAAATCAAATAACAAAACGCATCAAAAACGAATGGACAAGAACTGTCATATTCCTGACTTGGTACAGGCATTTTCAAATGTAGAAAATGGTGGATTAAACCTGGTTTTATAGCGCTAACCCTATAAACATTGCAGACAATTTTTGTCTTTTCCTTTATTTGAATTTTGTTCCAAAAGTGATGACTATTCCTCTGTATCGTGATTCTTGACTGCTTGTTCTCGCTTTCCCAACGATTTAGTAATATGATTAAAGTATAAAGTACTTTGACTATCTAAGTATCTTACAGCATTCTGGTTTCGCTATTACAAAGTTTCGTTTCTATCTTCATTTTTTGTTGTAGCTTCCGTTAAGCCGATATAAATAAGTTAGATAGGGAGAATATAAGTACCCACAAAACAATTTTAACACAGCAATGTTTTTTCTTTTAGGGAACTCAATTTTGTTGCCTTATCTTCAATAATCTTTCGAAGAGTGTCTAGACTAGACACATTCATTTTAGGGTTAACTAACCTTAAATTTGAATTTGGTATGGCGATTTATAATCTTCTTTTTGTTGTTGGATTGCTGCTTCTTGACGCCACCCGAATATCTAATTCAAGTATGATTTTTAAATAAATACTGGTCACAGATAACATCGCTGACAACTGACAGATGATTTAAGTGCATGTTGAAGAATCATTTATTGAACCTCTGCTAACAATACCTAATTAACGTTGAAATTCATTTCATTATTTTACAACGAGTAGAAGTCTCCCCGGAAAAATCTTTAATTTTTTTTGTATTAATAAGTTTTCTCCTATGAAGTTTGATTTGGCTATCGACGTTGGCATATAGTAACTATAAAACTAGTTTTCTAAAATCGATGCGTCTCTTTATAAAATAGTTTTGCTTTTTAATGAAATGAATCTATCGATAAAATTTTTGCTCGTTATTTCCGAATGATTTCACTACCAGTCGGTAATCGATTAGAACATGAAGATTCCTTTGCTTAACCGTTACGTTTTCTTTTTAACGATTCATTAAACACAAATTTCTAGCCTTGTCCAGGAAAATCTATGCGACAATTTTACTTATTATTGGTTAGTAAACTATTTGTTGACAGTTGATCGCAAAATCCTATATTACATTACAGTGCGAAGAAGATCTGAAGAAGTATAAAAAAAAAGATCACGACGAACTCACACTCAATTGACAGTATAAAAAATGAAAAACTATCATGTGTCCGAAGTGCTTATCGGGATTTACCTTCACCAGAAATGTTTGAGGGCCAATGAAGTATAAGATCCGAAAAAAACAATTAATGAAGAGCTAAATGACCAAAAAGGACATAAAAATTAAAAAAAAATCTGTCTATGGCCAACTTTGCCGTAGGGAGCTGAGACCTTAGTTGATTTATAATTTCAAAGTTCAACGGACTGTTTTAGAAAGGTTTGTTATAAATCAAGTCAGTACCGCAGTACTGACTACTTAGCTGATAATACCCTCTGAGATTTATAGTTTAACAGCTATGGTATCGACCTAGTGCTGTCAAAAATGAAATTCTAATATGACGTCCTTATTACGCTTTGTAAACAAAGCCGTGTTCTAATGAGCACAAAATATGTTTGACACATGCGCACGAACTTACTGTGTATATTAACGTTATTTCCATCGTTATCCTTTAAAATATATACATTTAAGCAGCTAGCATAAACTTTTATTATATATTTTTATAAAACAACATATATTTACCCTGCTCGTAGTTTTTAAACTTATCAAATATGAAATGTAATGCACAGACTCCTCGGGAAGGAAACGGGAAAAACCAAACATTTTTACGGTATTTTCGTACGCTTCGACCTATAAAAATACTGTATTTGTCCTATTAGAATCGAAATAATTCCTTCGTGTCATGCTCTATGTTCATTTTAACATGGGTAGGCATTATATTTGACCACATTTTACACCACGCTAATGCTCAGTGTAAAATATCGACAAATATAATGCCTACCCATGTTAAAATGAGCATAGAGCATGACATGAAGGAATTATTTCTTAAACAAAACGTTATAAAATTTCATCAACCGAAGCAAATGTACAGTTTGATTTCATAATCATGATAAAAAAACCCCACTAAAAATGCTTCTTAAATTGAAATTAAGAAATTGCACTAGAAAAATAAAAGTACATTGTATATTGATTTGGAAGACAATAACCATTGCAGGATATAACAGCAGTTCTATATACACTTATTCTCTTCTAATTTCCTTATTGTTCACTTATATGGCACTCTTTCTTTCAACTCTGTTGTAGCGTTTGCTTTTTTGGTTTATATACTTTCATTAATTTAAGCAATAAATTCCTGCTCTATTTTAAGTTTTTGTGTATTAATTTGTTAAAGATTTATATTGTTTTTTAACTCATTACCATTAATTTACATTGGAAATGTTAATTATAGTGTTTTTTTTTATGTCAAATATTGAATAGCATCAGGCTGAAAGAATGTAGGAATGTTTAATGTAAGGCAGTACTGTGAGAATATAATGAAAATGGCTGCTGTTATTTTACCTATTTTAAAACAATCCAATGTCGACATCATATCATGGACACATATCATTCTTCTGTCCAATATAGAAATGTCAAACGCACTTTAACGTGTAAAATCTTTAAAAAAAACAAAAAATATCATGTTTTGACCAGAATATCAGTAAAATGTTATGAACTTGAACGATGGTTGCCACTGTCATAATTTATTACCCACTACCCCACCCCCTCTCCTAAGGCAAAACACAACTGTATGCATACATGATGATATTGGGCGTTAAACTTGAAGAGAGGTTGAGAGATAAGGAAATGCCATGAACGATTCATGTAAATCAAATAATATTTTAGGGCCTAGTTGGCCGAGTGGTCTAAGTATAAAAAAGAAGAGACAACTCTCCACAAGAGACCAAAATGACACAGAATTTACCAACTATAGGTCACCATACGACCTTCAACAATGAGCAAAGCCCATACCGCATAGTTAGCTATAAAAGACCCCGAAATAACAATGTAAAACAATTCAAACGAGAAAACTTATGGCATAATTTATGTACAAAAAAGTCCATCTATTGAATCTCGAGTCGGTCAACACTGAAAATGAGATCGAATCTTACACGTGGCAGTTGCGTTCGACTCCAATCTTAATAGAATGGAAATGTTAGTTTTTCTACTGTATGTTGTCCTCTCCGGGTACTCCAACTTCCTCTTCCAGTAAAAACCGATCGCCACGACATTGGCTATAGTGCTGAAGTGACATTAAACACCAATCAATCAATCAATCAATAAATCAAGTAATCGAAAATATGTATTTCATGAATGCCATCTTTGTTAATATTGATAGTCATGCCGTCAAGTTTGAACTAGACTCCTAGCTAAAGCCAGAATAGTAAGTAACGACAATACTATTGATTAAATTTTCAATCGATTTTGTGCTACAATTTTTTTTCTAACTTACTGTCATGTTAACAAAATCCAGAAAAAAAAACACAAAATGAAAGTAAATGAAGTTCATAAACTAACACAATCATCATGTTAGACATCGTAGACATATGGAATGCAATGATATCCGGACGTTCTACGTGGTACACATAACTCAGCGGTCGAACAGGCATGGTCCTTACAGTTTCCTGCAAAGTCCTGAAATACAAAACATCTAACTTTCAATGGTAATGACAAAATTGCTTCTTGTGTAATCGTTCAAAAAACTAACATTTACATCTCATATCTAAATATTTTTTGTGTGTGCCTAGAATTGATTGAAGATGCAGTTGTTGTATATGATCTCATAGGCTTTGATGAAAAATTAAAAAAAAATGTGATATTATATAATGTTAAAAGCCTAAATAATTAAAATTGTGTATTTTAAAAAGTGTACTGAGTCAAACTCAACTACAAATATACTTACTCCAGGTATTGTACTAGCATCTGCGTAATCTGCGCCATTTACAGTCATTAATGGATTTATGTTTGTGTCAGCTCTGTTGGAGTAAAAATAACATTGGTTCAGCATTCCCTCGAAACCGAATGACTCACACTCCGTCAATTGTAAGCATATAGCAGCACATGGGGAAATGGCAAAAGCATGGGTTGTCCATATGAGGAGACCTCCACTGGGCCTTGCATTTCTATATATCTTCATTGATGAAACTGAGGCAGAATTTTTAACCAGACAACCACAAACGAAACCAACTAATGCGAAAAACTTTAAAGCTGTCGCCATGATGTGTATCTGTTAAAACAAAGAAAATATTTGTAATTTTTGGTATTTCCAGACAGTTCTTAAACATCAAAAACAAATTTCACACTCTTTGTTTCGCTGATAAACGCTTATTGTCGAATTGATTCATAAATTCAATGTTTAAAACTGGTGTGTTTTATATTGCATATTGCACTAAAGAACATAAACCTTGACATTTTTGGTCATTTGTTTCTTCTGTCATAATACAAATCGGCAAAGATGACTGCATGAACTAATGCGCCTACATAATTCTCGTTGCAATGTATTTGCACAAAGACTCCTCCTTAATAATCAAATTTAATTTGCAAGGTAAGTATCCAAATAAAATGAATCTTCCACAAAAATATGAAACAATAGGAAGCTTACTCTTCAGTGAAGCATCAAACGTCGTTTTACTAATGTACATATTATTGAAATAAGTAAAATATCTAAAGTACCGAACTCCAAGGAAAATTCCTTTATCAAATGTCAAAGCCAAAAGCAGAAACAAATCAAATGAATGAAAAACAACGCTGGAAAACAACTGTTATATTCCCGACTTGATACTTGCATTTCCTCATGGAGAAAATGGGAATTTTATAGCTAGCTATACCTCTCACATGTATGACAGTCGCATAGAATTCCATTTTATTGTGTGAGCAAAACAAATAGACATAAAAGTTTCAGACATCACATCAAACAACCACAAATCAAAATGGCAAAGACGGAAACATACCAGCCAAATAGCATACAACGCAATGATTGGTGCGTGTAGATTAAAATGAAATTAGATAAAACTTCATGATTAACACAGCACATGATTTTGAAAACTTTACTACAATATGCCTGCTACATTAACTGCAAGACATCTAAGATTGCTACTGTAGGTCTGTTGACACTGGCAAGCCAGCCACGGTAGCACCAGTTATTAATTGAATGTTTGAATGGCTGAAAATATCATTCACATTCTTTTCCTCCCAAAAAAATCTTTATTTATAAATGTGCAGATTTAACATTATAGTGCTGATATTTAAAGTACATTGTAGTTGTGAATATAGAATGTGTAACAGTTTTTCATTGTCACTCTTCACTGGTGATCCGATAGATGGATCTGTCGTAGAGTTTTCACTTATTTAGACCGTACTTCAATGGTTTACTTTTACAAATTGTGTCTTGGAGAGTTGTCGCATTGGCACTCATAGCACATCTACTTATATCTAATTATCAAAACAATTACTTCAGTGGCTCTACCTTACGATCCTTTACGATAGCTAATCTGCAATCAATTCCATCATGAAACCTAATATATCATATACTGTGTTACAGGCCACCGAAAGCTGAATTATTAGTTCAGTCTGTGTGACCGAGTGGTCTGGAACGATGGACATAGTGCAGGCGGTCTTGTCTCGATATCTCAATAGCATGAATTTGAATGCTATAGGGAGAAAGAACTAAATGTTGCAGATTTAACATTGTTCCACAAATATACATATCTAACATTGTTTGGATGTTATTTCGACGAATAATATATACAGAATGTGTTTTCAGCCTTGAATCACCTTCAATGGTGATCCGATGGATTAAATATGTCGTAATGCTGTCACTGGTTCCGCGGCGTTAAAAAGCTCCGACTGAGAGAGACAGAAAGAAAAATGAAAAACAACCTCATCACTATCGATTTAGATGTATATATATATATATATATATATATTCTATTTTTTTTAATTCGAACGATGAGTCTTTTGTAGACGAAACGCGCGTCTGACGTAAATATAAAAATTTCAATCCTGGTATCTATGATGTATTTATTTGTAAATCGAAATCAGTGCTATTATTGAGTAAGTGTTGACATTAGTGCGAAAAGCACGTGTCATTCTTCATACATGTTATCCCGAACAATTTTACAAAGTTTTGATGCAATTTTCGTTGTTTAGTAATGAGACTTACCCAGTTTATAGTTTGGTCAAAAGAACGTTGTACGAACTACAGTTTGATGTTTTAACCATTAGATCAACAATCGTCTTGAATTTTAATTTGTATCTCGGAAATTTATTATTTTATTATATTTGCTTCTTCTTGTGGGGCTTTTAAATGAATTTTATTTTCAAACAATGAAAAAAAAAGAATCAATTTTCAAAAGATCCTCATATAAAAGTAATTTCAGAATCGTCGATAATTCGGATATAAGTAAGCACAAAACAATTAAACAAGTGGGAACTCAAGATTTCCATTCCAACGGAACTGTTTAGTTTAAACATTACTAGATAGTCTACATTTTGTTTAAGAAATAACGAGCAATTTTATTTATAGGTGGCCACAATATTACAACATATATTTTTAGTTGGATCATGTCCTTGATGCTTTGCAGAGGTACCATATTGATTTTAAAAATCACTATCAAAATTCACTCTCCTTTACTAACAAATGTCAAGTTTAAATGTAGCATTTTTGGTAACGCCCAATATTTTTGCATGCAATAATTTCATATGATTATATCCATTTACGTCTGATACATGGACATAATTACACATCAGGAGAGAGACCAGTTTCTTTATCGATGTAAAAACATTATGTCGTCCTCCAGGTTGATATTCTTTGATATTTATTTTGATTTTCAATAATATATAATTTTCATTACTTTTTAGTTTTGATATCTGACATTTCATTTTTGATTGAACTTCGATGTCGAAAAAAATGAGAGTTTAATATTCATTTCGATATTATTTTGATTTAAGAACCTCGATGTTTTCATGCTCGATAAAAACTTCTTTTCATCTTTCATAATTTTCCATCTTTAAGTAAGAACATAAAGTTATTTTCTATTTTGTATACTAGTATTCGACAGCATTAATATTATCGCATTCATTCCGAATTTTGAATGTTTTAATTTGGTAAAAAGTTATACCGTATCACAAAAATACCGAACTCCGAGCAAAATGCAAAAAGGAAAGTCCCTAAAAAAATGGCAAAAGTCAAAAGCTCAAAACATCAAACCAATTGAATAACAACTGTCATATTCCTGACTTGGTGCAGGCATCTTCTTATGTAGAAACTGGTAGATTATAACTGATTTTACATTAACAGGAGGATGTTTTCTATATAAGTTTATACATTCTTTTTTCAATCTTTTACTTTTATGTTGATATCATTTAGAACTAAGGTGCCTCGGGGTGGCCGAGTGGTATGAGTTGTCGAACTACTGTTATTATGTATCACTAACCTCCTAACACTGAGGTAATTAATTTGAATACAGCACTTGACAGGTGCACACACCTCCATCCTTGGGAAGGATTGTCAGTTTTCCTGCTGCAGGACAATTGTTCACTCCGGGTACTCCAGCTTCCTTTACCAATAAAACTGACCGCCACCAATTATCACAATAGTGCGGAAAGTGTTGTTTACAACAAAAAATATTACTGCAATCATCTAACACGTATACCCGTAGCCTAGAGTTTACAAACAAAAAAATACGAGGAAGACCGACTGAAATACTAGTAATCACTTTACAAGTTTTTATGGTCACTTTATTGAAGCAGTTGGTCGTTATCGTGTAACAATTTCTTACCGTAAACATCTTACATATTTCATACACTCTTTTGTGTCCCACGTCAGACGTTTTGTACAGTTATAAACAAGTGAGGGTATATGAAATAACTCAACTGTCAATTCTTTAAATTGTTTTTTTTTAACTGAAAACATACAAAATATCAAGACGAAAAACTTCAAAAGGATGTTTGTTTTTTGAAAAGAGGGGCGAAAGATATCAGAGGGATATTAAAACTCATAGATCGAAAATAGACCGACAACCCCATGGCTTAAAAAGAAAAAGACAAACAGACAAATAATTGTACACAGGACACAATATAGAAAACTAAAGACTAAGCAACACGAACCCACCAAAAGCGGGTTGTGTTTTTAAATTCAGGTATAATGATCAAAATGAGAACACAATTTAATGGTATAAAATTGGTAAAGTCAGGTATAATGATCAAAATGAGAACACAATGTGATAGTTAAAATTTGGTAAATATCTGACTCTCTACTTATTAAAGAACCCGAGCACCAACTCTCTACAATAGTCCACATGTTACCTATTGGACAACCGGACATTTACCTCTTTTTACCCTTTTGTTTATTTGTCAGTGTTCATGCACACTTTTCAATATAGAAATAAGAGATGTCGTGTTTTGATTGCCATTGAGGAAAATAATCACCATAGTTCAAAGTACAAGTTTGTCGAATTTACAATTGAACTATTTAAAAGATTGTTAAGTTACATTTGTTTTGAAAAAGTACGGAATGAGTACCATTTTGAAAAAGAAATGCTTGCAGACTTTATCACCATTTTATCTGGATTCATGTTGCTTTAGTCTTTAAATTCTAAGAAGGGTTTTTGTACACTGCTTTTTCTTGTGGTCGTTTTCAATTTCTGTTATGTTTTGTCTGTGGTCACTTCTGCTTATGAGTTTTAATTCTTCTTGTGGTATCTTCCACCTCTATTTTTAAGTGTATAATTAATTGAAACACTAAGGATTTTCTACCACTGTCTTAGATGATTTTAGTAATTTGGCATTTGGGCCTCCAAATATAATTACTAATGTTAATGGTAAGTTTTTCTGTGAACAAAAAGTAAAATCACAAAAATACCGAACTCTGAGGCAAATTCAAAAAAGAAAGTCCATAGTCAAATGGCAAAACCAATAGCTCAAACGCATAAAACGAACTAACAACAACTGTCATATTCCTAACTTAGTACATTCTTTTTCTTATGGAGTTCCTATGTAGAAAAGATTGGATTAAACCATATCACTCACAACTGGCGTTTCAAATTTAACGCTATCGATGAATATTTTTAATACAACTGGGTCGATTTGTCGTTACGACCCAAAGGGTATCATCAGTCATCACTTTTGAGTCGACAGGACATGTCATTGATTCAGTATTTTGCCTATATTACCATTTTTAAATTTTGAATTATTAACAACACTAAAGATTTTTTAATTTTGAATTATTAACAACACTAAAGATTTTTAAATTTTGAATTATTAACAACACTAAAGATGTTACGCATCCCGGAATTTATTACTTTTAAACCCGTATTTGGCACAACTCTTGTCATTTTGGTTTATAATAAACTTAAACTTCGTAAGCTGTTTGACCTTGCAATCGTTTTGAATCGAGCAACAATGATGAGTCGTATGTAAACGAAATGAGGATCTCAGCGTTCTGAAATTTAATCTCGCATTTTTGTCGATTTTTATTATTATCTTTATCTATTTTTTATGGATTCCATTAGACATAATATACACCGCTGCTCAATTATGTTTTATTTAGATCGAAAGCGAAACACTTATTCCTGTGATCGGGCGTCTTCCATTTTGCGATTCTGATACAATAAGGAAATAACACTCATCAGCTCTCCCATCGACCCTTTGTTGGGTTTGTACTAAGTTGTATGAACAAGTATTATATTGCTAGATTGTTAATGGTTTATTGGATATATGTTAGTTTTACAAGTATCAACAGTTGTGTAATGTGCTGTTTCTGTGTGGTCCAATAAGTATCAAGCTTCAATTTTGTGATCGATCTCTATATCTCTTGTATTTTTGTAAATTCTACATTCGTCGGACGCATATACACTGAATTTTGTGTTGTACTTCTCACACAAATGTTAAGTGGTTCGTGCATCCTTGAACTTATTATGTCTATACTAGTAATTCGTATACACCGTTTAGTGGAAGAAGTTCCTGGAAAGGCCTGAGTGTTGAGTATAACATACAATCCATCTTTGCTTATAGTCAATTTCGAAATTTTAGTTACTTTATTAACCTTTCGAATTTAAAGCTTGAACTTTACCTGATCTAAATATTGTTGAGATAATTATATATGTGCTAAAATGACTAAAATTCTTCGAAACAAGGTAAGAAACACAACGTCAAATAAATAAATTCCACGACAATGAAAAGGATACTCTAATCACGATCTTAATTATCAAAATACACATAAGGAAAGCATCGATACCCTGAAGTTCTGTTTGGTACGCAAATGTCGTCTTTCAAACAAGTATTATGTTTACAGTTTCCTGCAAATTCCTGAAATATAATTAAAGTTAAACATGAAGCGAAGTTTTCTATATATGAAATTGTGCACATTCATGTTAATGAAATATGCATTGGTGTATGTATAAAGACACAAAGACACAAAGACACAATTACAATATACAGCTATTTAAAAACCGACCAGCTTGCAATAAGCGTTGAGGATAACAACTATATAAACACTATGCTATTCGCATTTTGTTACCGCCAAAAGAATGACAATGTGCTGATATTTTCCGAACGTGATAAGCAAAGGATTTAATGCACGACTGGGGCTGCAAATATAAGACGATGATTCAAAAGTCTCAATAAAAATACTAATCAGTTGTGGACAAACATAAAATTAAATAACAGTATAAATGCATTCATAACCCTATCAAAAGGTTTTGCTAAGTGTTCACTGTAAAGCACTCCGTACCTTTTTATCTGAAATGCGGTTAATTGGATACTACAAAATTTTTTAAATGAGAGATTCGATGCCATAAATTCGTTTTGTTTTGTTTGTTTAAATAAAAATACCCATTATAGCTCGCTTTAGAGTTGTTTGTCTATAAATACGATATTTTGCTCCCTATTTCATAGCTTTACATCAATTAGATGTGTTGAGGTTAAGTCATTTGTATGAAAATGTCTGCAAATGTTAAAAGATACAGTATATCTAATCAAAGATATACAACTCTGGGGCTGACATAAGTTTTAGCGATAACATTTAAAAAAAAAAGACAATTCATGGAACTAGACATTTGTTGTTACGTGATATAGACAGTTTTACGTACTAAAATATGTTAGAGCATTTCATTTTTTGTACATAAATAAGGCCGTTAGTTTTCTCGTTTGAATTGTTTTACATTGTTGTTTCGGGGCCTTTTATAGCTTTTTTTCTGAAAATGGGGAAGTCGGTACAAATTCCTTATTAAGGTCATAAAAATCTTACTTTGAGAACATCACAATTTCCTACAACAAATACGCCAAAAGGAAAAGTCATAAAAATGGTGAAATTCTAGTGTGACAATAAACAGTTAGACAGCATTGCAAGGGGAATTCAATGTGCACATATTACGTGCCGACTTCATTGTATTCTCATATGAAGCTCAATTCATATTGAACCTTATCAAAGACAAACAGAAAAAACATTTTGCAAAGTACTTTAATTTCACTCTCAGCTACTAGTATATTAACTGTGTTCTGTCACTCTATAACCAACATTTCAGTGAATTCTTTGTATATGATATATCCCAGTGACCTTGCAATTAAAGATACTAACGAAACTAGAAGGTATGCGTCATATTTTGAACCTCATTTCTAAAACAGATCGACGACTTCAAACTAGAATAGTCACATAACCTCTCCTATCGTACGGCGTAAACGTTACGTGCATCCGTGTTACAACGTTACAGACTTTATCAACGGAGATATCTTCCTTACAAAAAAGCTTCTGCAAGAGAGTTATAAAAAGAGTAAGAAATCGACGCTACATTTGTTTTACGGCGATCATTACGAATAGTTTGACCGAAACGATATGTTGGTATCGCAACTCACTGGCGGTATTTTTTTCTCAGTCTTCGATCTCCAGATATTAGTATAGTATTCTGATCTGTAAAATCTGGGCAACTTTTCTTAACGATGTACTCTTTCTCGCCTTTTTTGGAGTTCATGCCATTTTCTCGGTTTCTGATAATTACTCTGATTTGTCTCTTCCTAATAGAGTTACGAGATTTGAGATAATATGAACATTATTGTCGCCTTTGTTTACATAATTTATATGTTAGTTGTATTTTCACATCAGTTGGTCGATACATCATGCCCGGTGACTAACAGTCCCAACGGTTATCATCAGCTCAGTAGTCAGTTCTTCGGTATTGGCATGATTTATAGCAATCCTTTCTAAAATTGTCCGTTTATAAGTTTTAAAATTATAAAGAAACCAAGGTTTCAACTCCCTCAAGCAAAGTTGACCTTAGATTGATTTGGATATTTTATTATGTTAATTGTTTGTCATATAGCTCTTCAATTGTTTGGTTCTTATTAATCCTTGACTTTCAAATATTAGCTGATGGAGGTAGATCAAGAAAAGGGCTTCGAACGCATGAAATTTATGTAACGTGTTGTTTTCATTGTTTAACCTATATTAAAATCTCTTAACAGGCGAACGATAAGAGGGATCAATTAATTTGAGTACTTACGATTTAACATCAACATTGAATTCTTTAAAGCATGAAATTCAAACAAAGAGATCGGAAATACACAGACATCGTCATGGTAAAAAAAGAAAAATGCAAATAGACAAACAATAGTACTTAACACAACATAGAAAACTAAAGACTAGCAGCACGAAGATGTTAGCCAAATTAAACTTTGACGAGAACAAGGATATAACAGAAGGTACATCATAGAACTACGAGAAAATCAGCGCAGAACAAATCTAGTTAGCACTTGCAAAAGTAAAACAATACTTGATAAATTAAGACCACAGTAGTTTACCAATTACAGGTTAGACAATACTTGGTGATGTTTTATGAAGATTTAAGCCCAAGGCGAAGCCGATGGCTTAAATCTTCATTAAACATGACCAAGTATTGTCTGACCAATTAAGAACATATTCACACTTTCAAGTGACTTAACAAAATGATCCTTTTCCATCATAATATTCAAATCTAAATAAGAGTTCACTTTTTATAATCAGTGAAGTGAATGTAATACATAGGTAATGATCACTTCAATGAATGGAGTGAAACAGCACTGACATAGTCGTCTGTGAGGAACTAAAGGCTTTAGGTAAAATTTGATACTTATACATCTAACTTTTTTTATTCTAAAAATCACACGATTTTATTTAAATCCCCTTTTTGAAATTTGATTTTTTTTTATAATCTTTAACTCACTACAAATATAAATATTTGAATTCAGACCATTCAACAACAATTTAGATGCTTACTTTTTATTAATAAATTTACATGTATTGAGTTTTTCGAGAAAAAAATCTGTTGCTTTAAAAATCTGGCATTGCTTTCTTGAAATAAAAATAATTCTCTTATTTGTTAGGAATATAAATTATATTATTATTATTTAACTACATCATTACCCCAAATTTCATTTTTTGTTTATTATATATATGTCTATCATTACAAAATGTATGAATCTTGGCTAAATTCAAATCGTATTTTTTTAAAATCTTTTCCCTTTCATATTTAATAAGTAGGCTATTTTTCCTAGTAATATGCCTCAGGAGATTATACACTTCGTTAGTGCAGTTATTTTAGAGTTCACTTTCATAATTAACCTACAATGAAAAACCATTCATGTATAGCATTTCGTATTGCATGGAAAGCCATGTACTATGAAAATCAGAACGGGAAAATCTGATTTTTCATTGGACGAGAAGGAGTGAGTATGTTCTAATGTTCAAATAATCTAAATCGATCTAAAATGATGTAATGATTATGATGGAAGTTTTTAACGATCTTGACTGGATACACAGCCCTTGCGTGGTCAATATAGAAGAAGAATTACGGTAAAACAAACAAAAACTTAGGGTATCACATGAACTACAAAAAAGCCATAATAGGGGCGTCGACAGGAAACGCGTCTCTTGCTGTGCATATATCGCCTGACATGCGAATCCTCATTAATCCAGATATTACAATCGGGAACAAGACTCAATCGGTACAGATTACATGAATATTTTGTAGACGAAACGCGCGTCTGGCGTAAATACAAAATTCATCCTTGGTATCTATGATGAGTTTATTGATTACAGAAGATATAGTGGGTTGAAAAACAGACCAATCGTTTTATGAACTAATTATTATGGTGACCGTTACACGTGTGTTGTATCGATTTCAGTCGTTCTCGTTCCTCGTAATTTTTTTGGACATATTTTGTATCAGAAGCGCTTTACATTTAATGAAGTCCGTGTAGTGTGAACATGCAGATGCGTACCGTAGCACTAAGATATGTAATTGTTATACGATGTAGCAGAAGGTGTCGTCTTGATGCGAATTTTTAATTTGACAATTGGAAAGTTCGAAAAAATATAGAAAATTGTTTTTCTGCCTAAATAAATTCTGCTTCATATCAGTAAAAAAACAAGTCGGTCAGTAGGATTACACAATTAGTACTCATGAGAATACCGACTGTCTATTAAAATAGTAATCAACAAACTTCAACAAATATGTTGTCGATCAAAAAGTCCTCTTGTTATGCAAATCTTCGCCGTTTCCACAAAGTGTGATGACCTGAAACAAGCAATTCCATTGTTTTGCTTTTGCCTGTTACACGAAAGCCCTGACCTGACAACTTTCATCAAAGAATCGACAGATTAAGAAGAAAAAGTGAACGTGGTGAAAATAAAATGTGTTTTTCATTGTCACCCTTCACTGGCGATCCAATAGATAGATCTCTCTTAGAGTTTTCATTTGTTTAGACCGTACTTTGACCTATAATAGTTTACTTTTACAAATCGTGACTTGGTGAGTTGTTTCATTGGCACTTATAGCACATCTTCTTATATCTAATTATCAAAATAATTATTTCAGTGACCTTACGATACTTTATGATAGATATTTAGCTAATCTGCAATCAATTCCATCATCAAACCTGATATATCATGTACTGTGTTACAACTATAAATTCTACTGACGAGGAAAGGTAACACTAGGCCACCGAAAGCTGAATTATTAGTTCAGTTTAGGTGACCGAGTGGTCTGGAGCGATTGACACATTGCAGGCGGTGTTGTCTCGATATCTCAATAGCATGAGTTTGAATCCCATAGGGAGAAAGAACAACAATTTGCAGATTTAACATTGTATCACCATCACTGATGATCCGATGAATAATATATGTCGAAAAGTTGTCACTGGTTCATCGGCGTTAAAAAGCTCCGAATGAGAGAGATAGAGAGAAAAATTAAAAAAAACAACAACCTCATCGCTATCGATTTAGATGAATATATATATTTGTAACTCGAAATCTGTGCTTGTGACATTAGTGTGAACAATTTTCGTTGTTTAGTAAAGAGACTTACCCAGTTTATAGCTTGATCAAAATAACATTGTACACACTACAGCTTGGCGGTTTTTTTTTAAACAAAATGTCAACAATCGTCAAGAATTTTAATTTGTATCTCGGAAATTTATTATTCATTATATTTTTTACTTCTTGTGGAGCTTTAAAATGAATTTTAGTTTCAAACAAAGGAAAAAAAGAATCAATTTTCAAAAGATCCTTAAATAAAAGTAGTTTCAGAATCGTCGATAATTCGGATATAAGTAAGCGCAAAAAAAAAATAAACAAGTAGGAACTCAAGATTTCCATTTCAAGGAACTGTTTAGTGTCAACAGTAGTAGATAGTCTACATTTTGTTTAAGAAATATCGAGCAATCTTATTTATAGGTGGCCACAATATTACTATATATATTTTTAATTGGAAAATGTCCTTGATGCTTTGCTGAAGTACCATATTGATTTTGAGAATCACGATCAAAATTCACTCTCCTTTACCAACAAATGCCAGGTTAAATTTTAGCATTTTTGGTAACGCCCTATATTTTTGCATGCAATACTTGTATGTGATTATATCAATTTACTTCTGATACATGGACATGATTACAAATCAGGAGGGAGATAAGTTTCTCTATCCGTAGATAAAACAAGATTGTGCCGTTCTCCAGGTTGATATTCTTTGATATTTATTTTGATTTTCAATAGTATATAATCTTATTTACTTATTAGTGTTGTATTTGACATTTCATTTTTGATTGAACTTCGACGTCGAAAAAATGACAGTTTCATATTCATTTCGATATTTTTTTATATTAGACACTCGATGTTTTCATGCTCAATAAAACTTGCTTTTCGTCTTTCATACTTTTCCATCTTAACGTGACAGTAAAAAGTTTGTTTTTCCTTTTTTGTATACACGACGGTATTTGTACACTGAAATGCAGTCAACTTTAGCGTTTGATAGTTCATTGATAACATTCTGGCGTATCACAAACAAACAACTTGTAACGTCTCATTTCATTGGCCGAAAGATTCAAATACAACAACATTTGAAGTTTGCACGTGAATTGACACAGGTGACTGACTATAGAATGTACTATGTTACTACGAACGTAAAAACAAGGATTTGACAATGTATAGTTTACAAATCTTTGGTCAAAAGAATTAAATAAATGTTTTGAGTATTTCAAATTGTTGTGTCGAAATATTATACTGCAGCAGCATAATTATCGTGTACATAATGTACCGCATTATGAAACATATAAGGATAAAATAAAATACATGTGCCGCTTTTATACATGATTAAGTAACCACTTTTAATTTCTTTCAATGTCGTAGTTACTTATTATAAGGATCTTATAATGCTGATCCATTATAATAATTACAAAAAGTTATGATGGATTGCATATTCCTCTTTTATTGTTTTCATGCTATGATACAGAAAGTTACACAGGAGCTAAGCGTTTGGCTTAAGAATTTACGTATCATAAACGGAGCAAATTGTCCCCGAAATATAGAAACAAAAAAAAGACAAACAATAATCGTATCATTTGTGCACATGAATGAAGATGTAGTATGCAGTGTACTATCATGATCACCACGAAATTCAAATGAATTCAGTGAAGGCATTTTGGTGTAAAAAGGATTGAAATGTTACATCGGCGAAGATTTTTTCTTTTGTATGTGTGGAACTAAAAAAAAAAAAAAAAACTTATCGTAGTTTATAAGGAACAATATAAATGTACTGTTTTCGATTTAAATTGGCTAAAAAAAACCTCTCCTTTAATTTAATACCGTAAGAAAGTGATATGCATAACATTGTTGAACTATCCGCCAAAGTGATGTGAAGTATGCATGCATGTACTAGAAAGGGTCAACCTTTTTATCAATACATTTAAAGAATAAACACGCTTTTATAAACTGATCGTTTTTCTCTGTAACTATTTAGATATTTACAAATATACAACCTACGTTCGAATTTCAACAGAGAATAGCAAAACAGTTAAGTATAAAATTCATTAAGTATATCGCTGGAATTTATAAAGTATATTTTTCTCTAAACAAAGTATGGTTGGTTACATGTTCTAAATTTACTTAGAATTTCGGGATTTTTTTCTCAAAATTAAGTAAATTGAATTACAAAAAAATAACATTATTCTTAGTCGAATACCTAAAACTTGTGAAAGATATAAAAAGGTAGGATGAGCAACTTGGCAAAAAGGCCGAATTACGATTTATGTAAAAAAAAAAAAAAAAAACCGACAAACTAATAAAAACTAAAACGACAGGACCAAATAGACTAAAAATAAAAAGACAGGACAGAGAATCAAAGTCCACCCTCCCATCAAAATAAAATGGCAGATCTCTTAATCCAGAAACAACTGAGAGGAGACAGTTGAATTAAATATTTAGATGTGAAACCATAAGATTTTAAAGTTTAAAATTTTACTAGTGCACAAAATTATAAATTCAATGAATTTTACATGCACATACATGTATCATTGAAAAGTTAGAATTGCTATGGGATAATCAAGAACACAATTATGTACGTGAATACTACGATGGAGGTTATAACAACCTTGACCGGCTACGTGAATACTTATAGTACGCGTGTTCTATTTTCGCAGGTGTGAGGGCAAAGGTTTGAATTGGCCAATGAAAACAATCGTTCCTTTACGAGTTAATCTAATAAAGTTTGTTTGACTGATTACGTCGCACTACCTTTCGCTAAGCTTGGCCGCATATAAGTGTATTATCGCAATTATTTTTGAATATTTGAATTTGGTAAAAAGTAAAATCACAAAAATACCGAACTCCGAGGAAATTCAAAAAGGAATGTCCCCAATCAAATAGCAAAATCTAAAGCTCAAACATCTCAAACGAATTGAATAACAACTGTCATATACCGGACTTGGTATAGACATCATCTTATGTAGAAAAAGGTGGATTGTAACTGATTTAACATTTACAGGATAATGTTTTCTGTATAAGGTTATACATTCTTTTTCAATCTTTTACTCTTATTTTTTTACTTCTATGTTGATCTCATTTAGAAATAAGGGACCTCTTGTGGCCGAGTGGTAAAAATTGTCGAGCTATGTATCACTAACCTGCAACACTGAGGTTATGAGTTTGAATACAGAACGTGACAGGTACGCTCGTCTCCAATCTTCGGTAGGATTGTCAGTGTTTCTGCTGCAGAGTGGTTGTTCTCTCCGGGCACTCCAGCTTCCTCTTCCAATAAAACTGACAACCACGAAATAGCACAATAGTGCAGAAAGTGTTGTTTAACAACAAAAAATATTACTGCAATCAACTTACACGTATACCCGTAACCTAGAGTCTCCAGCAAAATAACGTGGAAGACCGATTGCAATACTAGTAATCACTTTTAATTTTTTTTATGGTCACTTTATTGAAGCAGTTGATCGTTATCGTGTAAATGTTATGAGAGGTACCAGGATTATAATTTAGTACGCCAAACACGCGTTTTGTCTACATAAGACTCACAATTTCTTATCGTTAACATCATACATATTTCATACACTCTCTTGTGTCCCGCGTCAGACGTTTTGTACAGTAATAAACAAGTGAGGGTATATGAAATAACTCCAATCGAACTGTCAATTCTTTAAATTGTTTTTTTTACTGAAAACATACAAAATTTCAAGACGAAAAACTTCGAAAGCATGTTTGTTTTTTAAAAAGTGGGGCGAAAGATATCAGAGGGATATTCAAACTCATAGATCGAAGATGAACTGACAAAATGAAAACACAACTTAAAAATTTGGTAAATTCAGGTATATGCTTATTAAAGAACCCGAGCACCAATTACCTACTGTACAACAGGACGTTTACCTCCTTTTCTCCTTTCTCTTATTTGTCAGTGTTCATGTACACTTTTCAATACAAAAATAGGAGATGTCGTTTTGATTGTTATAGAGGAAAATAATTACCATAGTTCAGAGAACAAGTTTGTCGAATTTTTGGATTGAACTATTTAAAAGATTATTTAGTTACATTCATTTGAAAAAGTACGGACAGGTTACCATCATGAAAATACAAGTTTTTCAGACTTTAGCACCATAGTTTTTATCTTGACTCATGATGCCTAGGCTTTAAATTTTAAGGTGGGTTTTGTAGACTGCTTTGTTTTTCTTGTGGTCGTTTTCAATTTCTGTTCTGTTTTATCTGTTTTCTCTTCTGCTTATGAGTTGTAATTCTCCCTTTGGTATCTTCTCTCTCTATTTTTAGATGATTTTAGTTGTATTTGGTATTTTGGCCTCCAACTATCACAAATTGTGAGTCAATGATAAGTTTTGTGTAAACAAAACGCTCGTCTGGCGTTTCAAATTAAACGCTTTCGATGAGGACTTTAAATAACAATTGGGTCGATTGGTTGTTGCGACCAAAAGGGTATGTATGCTCAGTCATCATTTTTAAATTGACAGGACATCTCATTGATACGGTATTTTGACTTTTTCACCATGTCTAAATTTTCAATTACTAAAAACACCACGGATTTTACACATCCGGGAATTTATTACTTTTAAAACCATATTTGGCACAATTTCTTTTTGGCCTTTCGGTTTATAATGTACTTTAACTTCGTACTTGATTTAATCTTGCAATTGTTTGTACGAGCACCAATGATGAATCGTATGTAAACGAAAGCAGGTTCGTGGCGGTCCGAACTTTAAGCTTGTATCTTTGTCGAGTTTTTTTTATACGTAATCTTATTATGGATTCATATTCATCTGTTTTGGGGATTCCATTAGACATAATATACACCACTTGTTTAATACTTTTTTTTTTATCTTATCCCTGTGATTGAGCGTTTTCCATCTTGAAATTTATGTACCTCAAGGAAGTAGCACAAATCAGCTCCTCTCGTTGACCTTTTGTTGGGTTCTTACAACAAGTATGAACAAGTATTATATTGGTAGTTTAGTACCTCAATTTCTTTTTTATGAGCTGCTGTGTAGCCTTAAGTGATTAATTTGTTTTATATACATTAAAAAGTGTGCAATGTCCGTTCGGTGCGGCAAAACAAGTATCTAGCATTCTCTTTGTAATTGATATCTTGTATTAGGAAATTTCAATTTCAAGCATTTCTTAAAAAATGTAAATTTCACGTTCATCCGTCACAGATAAACTTGCGTTATTCTTTTCACATTAATATTTACCATTTTGCGCATCGTTGAAAGCCGTACAGTGTCATATAGCTGCTTACATATACAACGGTACTGATATAAGATGCTATAATACGAAAATCGTGTTGACAAATATTTCGGCTCAACAAATGGCCTTCTTCAAGTATATATATATATACAACTCGTCTAAACATCAACCCAACATCAACCCAACAATGTTAGATCTGTAAATTTGCTTTCGCAATTTTTTTTATTTTTTTTTGGTTCTTCCCTCGCCGGGATTCGAACCCATGCTACTGTGATCCTACAAAAACCCAACAATGTTAGATCTGTAAATTTGCTTTCGCAAATTTTTGGTTCTTCCCTCGCCGGGATTCGAACCCATGCTACTGTGATATCGTGACATCAAATCGCCTGCACTGCAGCCGTCCCGCTAGACCACACGACCACCTTGGCTCTCTTAAAAAGAGCTTTCGCTGGCCGTGTGTTACCTTTCCTCGTCAGTTTTAATCTAGCGGCGTACTACAGTACATGATATATAAGGCATGAAGATGTTATTGTTACAGATCAGCTAAATTATCTATAGTAAAGGATCCTACAAATTAATGTAATATACAGTCACAGAAAATAATTATATTTATAAGTACGTCTGAGTCAGTGACAACTCTACAACAGATGTATTCATCGGATCGCCATCAATGATGGTGATACATGGCTGTGTACATAATGTATATACAACTCGTCTAACCATCAACCCAACAATGTTAGATCTGTAAATTTGCTTTCGCAAATATTTGGTTCTTCCCTCGCCGGGATTCGTTCCCCATGCTACTGTGATATCGTGACACCAAATCGCCTGCACTGCAGCCGTCCCACTAGACCACACGACCACCTGGGCTTTCAAAAAAGAGCTTTCGCTGGCCGTGTGTTACCTTTCCTCGTCATTTTAATCTAGCGGCGTACTGCAGTACATGATAAATATAAGGCATGAAGATGTTATTGTTACAGATCATCTAAATTATCTATAGTAAAGGATCCTACAAATTAATGTAATATACAGTCACAGATAATAATTATATTTATAAGTACGTCTGAGTCAGTGACAACTCTACAACAGATGTATCCATCGGATCGCCATCAATGATGGTGATACATGGCTGTGTACATAATGTTTATACAAATCGTCTAAACATCAACCCAACAATGTTAGATCTGTAAATTTGCTTTCGCAAATATTTGGTTCTTCCCTCGCCTGGATTCGAACCCATGCTACTGTGATATCGTGACACCAAATCGCCTGCACTGCAGCCGTCCCGCTAGACCACACGACCACCTTGTCTCTCAAAAAAAGGGCTTTCGCTGGCCGTGTGTTACCTTTCCTCGTCAGTTTTAATCTAGCGGCGTACTGCAGTACATGATATATAAGGCATGAAGATGTTATTGTTACAGATCAGCTAAATTATCTATAGTAAAAGAGGGACGAAAGATACCAAAGGGACAGTCAAACTCATAAATCTAAAACAAACTGACAACGCCATGGCTAAAAATGAAAAAGACAAACAGAAAAACAATAGTACACATGACACAACATAGAAAACTAAAGAATAAACAACACGAACCCCACCAAAAACTAGGGGTGATCTCAGGTGCTCCGGAAGGGTAAGCAGATCCTGCTCCACATGTGGCAACCGTCGTGTTGCTTATATGATTACAAATCCGGTAAATAGTCTAATTCGGTAGGTCCTATTCATGAAAGGGAAGGGGATTGTAGTTACGACGTAAGAAACCTACAAATTAATGTAATATACAGTCACAGAAAATAATTATATTTATAAGTACGTCTGAGTCAGTGACAACTCTACAACAGATGTATCCATCGGATCGCCATCAATGATGGTGATACATGGCTGTGTACATAAACATCAACCCAACAATGTTAGATCTGTAAATTTGCTTTCGCAAATTTTTGGTTCTTTCCTCGCCGGGATTCGTACCCATGCTACTGTGATATCGTGACACCAAATCGCCTGCACTGCAGCCGTCCCGCTAGACCATACGACCACCTGGGCTCTCAAAAAAAGAGCTTTCGCTATATATATATATTATCCTGTTGGATTATTGTCTCACTTGGATCATACCACATCTTCTGATTTATATACTGGACGTTCTTTTATATCGTTTGTTAGAAGAAGTTCTTGGAAAGAATTGTGCATTTAGTACTTGTTTATATATACAATACATATTTTATAAAAGACGATTTCAATTTTTCCAAACAGTTTTATTCCATTTATTAAACTCTTAAATTTAAAACAGTAAAAACATTGTTTTGATAATAATGTATGTGCTAAATTAACTGAGATCCGCCAAAACAAGAAAAGAATCACAACGTTAATTAAATGATATTCACAAAAAGTAGAAGTATGTTCTAACCATGATCTTAATAAAGAATGCATCGATATCCTGAAGACCCGAATGATGGTACACACATTTCTTCGACCAAACACGTATGATTTTTACAATTTCCTGCATACTCTGAAATATGGTAAAGGTAAAATATTGTCCGTATAAAGATTCAAGTAGAACATAGAGATCACAGCAAAATTATGATCTGATTGATAAAAAAGGTGTGAGAATCACTCATAGGTCGATATTATTCTATTCGAAGTTTGGTTGATATAATCCCAAATTGACAGAGGATTTGACTCATATGACTGTAAGTGCAAATGCAAAACAATGATTCAGGTACCCCGATAAAATTACCAATTATTGTTAGACAATGCACTTTTAGTGATGTGTTACGTGTATGCTTATTGTTATCTAATTGTGCGATAATGTATTTCAGCCATTACTAAAAAGCATCCTTCATATATTTGTCCTTTTTCTTCAATGGAACTTTCTCTCTTCGCTTCACACCATAGTGCGAAGCTTTTAGTCTCTTTTTATATTCACACAATCATGAAATTATTACTAAATTCAAATGGCTAGAATGAAATATAGATTTTGGAACATGTCCCGGACTAGAGAAGATATAAATTACAATATGGGTATTATAGATCCGTTATTATTATTAATTTATGTTGATGAAATTTATGATACTACAAAGCACGCCGTAACTTTTAAGAAAGTTGCAGCAAATTTACTTGAGTGAATAGGTAAATGTAGTACCTTTGGTTGATTTGCTTGCTAGCCGAACCATGAAATCACTATTACCTAAGGTACAACATCTTTTGTGCGGAGTCAACAGTTAAGCAGAGAACTAATCAAAAATAGGGACAGAATATAAACAATGTGAAATCAGTTTTACATATTTTGGGGTCCTTCATAGCTTGCTGTTTGGTGTGAGCCACAGCTCCGTGTTGAAGACCGTTATTTGACCTAGAAGGGTTTACTTTTACAGTTTTGTGACTTGGATGGAGAATTGCCTCATTGATACTCATACCTCATTTTCTTATATCTATTTACAAGTTTGTTTTATAAAATTTATGTTTCATTCAATCTTATTTCATAATCTTAGTGTGTTTGATTTGTCAATTTCATGTCAAATAATTACCGCTGTTAAATAATAATTAGATTACTAATATTTGATTTAGATTGAAAACCTATTTGTTTAAATGACCTGTAAAACTGGTTTCACAATTTTATATTTTGTCCCGACTTTTGATTGTTTTTATTATTACTCCGCTCAAAGCAAGGCAGGGCATTGGCTAATAATGAGTTCATGGTTCAGCTATCAAGCAAGCTAACCAAAAGATACCACCTTTACCTACGCACTCTAGTCCATATTCTGTAAACTTGGTTAGAACTACGTTTTCTCAGAAAAAAACGGTCGAATGTTTGCATAATATCTTGATCTTTTCCTTGATGGACAACTTCAAACTTGAATCTATACACCTTATCGCTAATCCCGGCTGACCCGGCCGCTTGAACTTTTATATTCTGTTCATATTAATATGAAGCCGACATTCTGAACAAATATGGGGTTGATCACAAAGTCCAGACTTGTGGTGAAATTATCCTCAGTTTGTTTGTTAATGGAAAACAGGTCGGTTCTCATCAAAGTAAGATGACCTGAAACAAACAACTTGTAGCTACGTTTTTTTAAAATTTAATTTTAATAAAAAGCTCTCTTTAATAAAATGATAGTTTCCCTCTTTGCATTGAGCATTGGGAATAGTAGAAAAAGGCATAACAGATAATGCAGATATAACATGGTTATCACAAACAAGTTAAAATTGAACAAAATGACAGATTCTATAGAAATCAATGTCTTTTTAGATTTCATATTCAGCAACTGTTCTTTTAGATATATTCCATACAGCATCATCTGTACATGTGGGAACACAACGATCATATAAACATGCATAAAGTAAACACAAAAGAAGTGTTTATAATTAAAGATGTGTTTTATTTTTAAAAGAAGCATATAAAACCTACATTTACAAACTTACATCAGTCAAAGTAGTGGCATCCACAAAATCATCACTGGCTTTCAAATTCGAAGTATTGACTGCAACATTGGAGTAGAAGTTGCATTGGTCTATTTCGTCGTCAAAAGCAAAAGATTTGCATTTTGTAATTTGTAAGCATATTTGAGAACATGGAAAAATGTTAGGAACACTGGTTGTCCAAATTGTGAGTCCACTGTTAGTTCTAGTTATTTTAGATATTTTCATCGACAAAATTGGTGTACATTGTTTAATATGGCCACCACAAATGAAGATAATTAATACCAATACCATAAACGTTGTTGCCATTGTTTACCTGTAAGAAAAAGGGTAAAAATTCATTTTAATGATTTATAAAATTTTATAGAAAATACTATATATCAAGTTCATTATGTCACTGATAAAAAAGACAAGCACCATGGTATGCACCATTTGGCTGTTTACATGTCACTTTTACTCAGATTCAATCTATAGCAACGCTTTTATTCGTTTATCTCCAGGAATAAAACATTCCGTGCTTATAATAGGGAAATTGGTAGAAATTTTGATATATAACATATTTGCGGAGTTTGGTAGATTGGTATTGTAATCGAAACTCGATATAACAATGAGCACTTATTGTGCAACATTCCTGACCAACTTGTTGTTTTACTCATATAAAACAGAACTCATGCAGAAGACAAAAAAGAAATACAAGGAATCTTGTAGAAAAATACGCATCTGAGGCAGTAAAACTGATGCAGTTAATTTCATAGCAAAGTTCTTTAATTTTACTTTCAGATATAGTGCTAATGTTCTGTCACTCAATAACCAACATTTCAATGAGTGCTTATATCTCTAATATCCCAGTTAATTGAAAGTAAGGATGCTACCGAAAGTTGGTTAAGCTAGCTATAAAACTTCAAACTAGAATCTATGACAACGTGTTGATATCAACTTTTCAATTGGCAATAGTTAGCCAGTAACATACCTTCTATCTCATCATATGGTGTTTGTGTATATCAGTTACTACGTTACTCTTTTGATCAAACTGTAAATACCTCATTAACAGGGTGTGAAAATTTCACAAAAACTGCTCTAACTCAGTTATGAGGAATAACGAGTGAAATCGACACTCCAAACGTTTCACGGTCACCATCACGAATTGGTTGACCTATACGATGTGTCGTTGTCTCAAACTCGTGTGTTTGTATTCTTACATATTTAGATATAAGTATAGTCGCCTGATCTATAATTATACCGATTGTTTCCTACTCCAGGTTGCGAAATTTTTATTAAGTGATTTCGCAAGTCGGGTGATGCACAACAAGCGACGCTTTCCCTATCACCACAACAAATATATCTCCTATTTGTGTTCATCAGTTTTTGTTTAAAACCTTGATTTGTCACTTTTTATACGATGTAATTCAAACAGAAAATTAGAATGAAGTTTCTTTCTACACCAAGTCTTTGACGTGCTTCGTTATTGGTCTTGTTATTTTTTTGGCTCACTTTCATCTTCCGTATGCATCAATGATCGTTTGACCTCAAATGGTTGATGGAAGACATAAAACACCAAACTATGATGTGTCAACGACCGACCATGTATTTCGATTATAAAGGCAACAGGCAAAAACAAAAGAAAGAATAAGGGCTTGATAGCTAAATATGTAAGGTTCTATACCATAGTGATGTTTAACCCGACATATGTGCAGATTGTATAAAGCGCATGTAAAACATAAATGAAAAACAGAAAATTGTATGGTTTAGACGGCACATGTTGTTGGAAAAAAAATGGTAGAAATTCGATAGCAGATCTGTTAAGTTTGTTGAGGAATCTGTATCTTTTGATCAAATATCTCAATAACTAAATTCCCATATTCAATTAATTTCTTTCCAAAATGTAACTTTTAATGTTCAAATCTGCAGCAGTTGTTTGAAATAGACACCAACAATTTAAACCCGTAACTTTCTTTGTTGATTGGTATTTGAACATTTAGTGTTGATAACGAAACACCTTAATTTACGAAGAATCTAATTAAACGAATTTTGTGTGGGGTTGGTGTTCCTGAATCTTTCGTTTCTTATAAATAGTTCTGTCAATCTGTATTGCTGGTTACATTAATCATGTCAAGACAGTCTCACACACTAAGTTAAATGGGCATTTTAAAAGTCAAAATGCGAATATATATATGTTCAACAGACTTGGGGTAATTGTAATTGTAATCGTTAATCAGCTGTAATTGATTACAATTTTTCAAGTAATCAGTGTAATCATTAATCAGCCAAAAATCTGATTACATGTAATTTAATTTAATCAATTACTTTTCAAAATACCCTGTAATCATGATTACTTTTTGATTACATTCTGATTACAATGAAAAAAATCTAAAATTGTGTTTTTTGTCATTAAATGAACCTCTTTGTTCATATTTGATAAATTTTTAACATACTAAAATGGTTTGGTTACTTTAAGCTTGTCTACTTCAGTAAAAAATAAACTGTTACAGTATTGAAAAGTCATCATTAGCCTAAGCAGAGACATATAATACAATTATATACCTTTTATCTTGGTAAAAGATATTGTACATACATGTATATTCATCGTTTTATAATGATCTTCATATTAATATTTGATTATAACTGTTATATATTCAAGTAATACTTTTCTTTAGCCCTGAATTATAATCTTTTGTTAATTTTTGTGATTTTTGTCAACTTTGAATTGACAGGTAGGAGACTAATTAAGGTTTGTTTTTATTGCAATTACCAATTGAGTATAGCTGTAGGGAAATATATATGATAAAAGATAAATCAGACATGAAAATTTATCTAATTAGCACAAACTAAATTAAAAGTTGGACAAATATGTTGTGTAAACTTTTTTTTGTATTTGGACTGGACGTGTAAAATGCAATGGTTTTTAGTACTTTAATACATATTGTTTACAATTTGATTAAACATTTCTATTAGAATTTAACATAGTTTTAACTGGTACAAATGTAACTTTATTTCATCTATATTTAAACTTCCATAAACTGCAACTTGGAATACATATAAATTATGAAAGAGGTCAGAAGACAAACAAAAAAACTCTTGATTATGATATATCTTTATTAAATTTAATTCAAAATAATTTAGAGAACATTGGTGATAAAGTGTAATGCATACATATGTAGTGAAATTTGGTGTTTATTTAAATAGATGACGTTTAATTTGAAGTTATCATTTTATAATTGAACCAAATAAAATACGTTCTCAAAAATGCTATAGTTATATTAAACGTTTATTCATCCACATCATTCAAAATGTTTTGTTTTTAAATTCATTGTAATCAGATGTAATCATGATTACTTTGCCAATGTAATCATTAATTTAATCAGATACTTTCAGAAATGGTGTAATCATTAATTTAATTTAATCGTACAAATGACAAAGTAATTGTAATTTAATCAATTACATTGAAAGTAATCGAACCCATCTCTGATGTTAAAAGTCTTTTAGGTTATTTTTTTGCAACAATGAATTAAAGAACTTGCTTTGATACGGTAACTGCTCTTGAATATTTACTAGATACCATGTTTGTTCGCTATAGAGATTCTGTATACTAGTACCGTCAAGTTATCGGAATTCCAATGAGGACTAGCTGTTCGCCACTTGTTTCTGTATTGGTATGAGTTGCAATTTATGACTAAACTCAGCAAAGACCCATCGTATCAACATCTGATATATAAATTTTATAACATATTTAGATATTTGGATGATTTATTGGCTCTCAATAATGACGACTTAAGTATAAACACAAAAGAGATTTATCCTGCTGAACTGACTTTGGCATGTTAGTACACTGCAGCTTCATATCTATTCATCTAATGGGAAGCGTAATAGTAAAATTTATGTAAAAGAGATGATTTTTCAATTCCTATTATTAATCATCCCCTTCAAAAGCCAAGCAAATTTTTATTCAGAATGGTTATAGTCATGATACTGTTATCAGATCATTAAAGATTGCATATGTTGGTATCAGTATTGATTTACTTATAGGTTTTTGCATCGGAAATTAACAAATTTATTCCAAAACCAGTTGTTAGCATAGTACGGGTTATGATCTCATATATTTTATGATGGTAGGATACTAAAACCCTAACGGGGGTGGTGGGTGGTGTGCTTGTTTTTCATATGATGAAGACATACTATTTCATTCAGTATATTGAGGTCAGAAGCTGGCAGGTCAGTAACTGCTAGTAGTCTCTTGTTAATTTATGAATCATTGTCGGGATTTTCTCGCCATTCTGATGACCTAGCTGTGTCTGCTCTTTAGACAGGTTGTTGTCTTTTTGACGCATTTTATATCTCACACGTATTGAGTTATATTAAAAAAAATCAAATTAGAAAGACCAAAACTGGGTGTGATCTTATCTTATGCATTGTAAAGTTATTCATCCACCAGTTTGTTGGAAGTAACGCACAAACATAAAGTTCTTTCAGCCGTAAATCATTGTAACAACACTTCCATGTGACGTATTGACTATAGAGAGCCATACATGCTAGACGCCTTTATTATTGTTATTTAGTCAGGAGTCCGACCATAAGTCTCAGCGACTTATTCGAAATAGGCAGCATGTATAGCTTGAATGGTCATCAGAAGGAGTCAGAAGACACATATAGTAAACAAACAAGAAAGAAAAATATCAACTGACCAAGGATGATTCGAAATACAAATGGAAAGGCTAGAAGGAGACCCTAAGCTTCATGAGAAAAAAATGATCGAATAAAGAGGAAAATGGAGAGGTACACAAATCAGGCCGTTTCTCGTTAGAATTGATTTTCGTTTGTAATTATTTTGAGGTCTTTTGTGGCTTGTGCAAGGCAACTAGAAGGATAGAATCTGTATCGATTGGTATCCCATCGAACTGTAAAAGAAGTGCACTAAAATGTGGAAGAAGTAATGATAATTGTTAATATTAATTCAGAGGAAAGGTCAAGTACAACCTAGTTTCACAAAGGCAGAATAATGTTTTGTGTCGAAATAACGGAACCTTTAGCAGTTTCGAAACATCACACGGCTTAATAAGAAAGGAATGTTTTTTTTAAGTTCAGAAAAGAAGATTGAACAATCATATGACGTATAATCAAAGAGCAGAATGCTCTGAGGGATACGATTGCCATATAGTTTTCATTGACACATGTATAGCAGTTCTGCCAACTTTTCATTAAGCAAATTCGTGAGATTTGGCCAAAATAGAAATGATCAAAGAGGAAAAAATTGATCCAAGGATACTGCTGCAAAAAAGCATGAACATGCGTGAGTCTCACGCATTTTTGGAAGCCCTGGCCTTGATAGTCCAAATAATTATGACGTCTTGAAAGGCTATTATATTTTTTTTCTTTGACGCCTTACTTCGATGTCGAAGTAAGGCTTCAAAGAAAATTTTTTAGAATAGCCTTCCAAGACGTCATAATTATTTGGACTATGGCCTTGAAGGCATAAAACTTTGCTCAGTGCTTGGAGCACAAAAATCATGCTCGAAACTAGAAATCAAGCAATTTTATTGGTTGATTTTCGAGTATGAGTACAAAAAAACTAACTCGAAAGTTTTATGACCGCAAGGCCTGGTACAGCTGGATAGTATTATTTTCAAAACTAATTCAACTGCACATGCAAAGGTAATATAAATCTGAATAGTCACTCAACTTTAAAAATAGCTAATCCCGGATACAAGTGTACGAGCAATGTACTTATTGTGTTTTATTTGTGTGCTATCAATTCCAAGTTTACTTACCACAGCAGTCACTGAGAGGGAGAGAGAAGGTATTTCACTTCATAGTTCGAGATTACTCTGATGTCCGACGGCTGATTTGCCAGACAAGCTGGGACCGTGGGGGACTTTTATGCTAGTATACTTAAATTACAAAATAAATTAATAGTCCCAGTCCCATATATTATATCAAGTATTATTGGATGCCGAATTGAATTTTAAATAGGTGCCGATTTGACTAGATGCCGATTTAACCAGGTGCCGATTTGACTTTTTCTATGGGTGCCGATTTGACCAGGTGCCGATTTGACTTGTACAGTAATCTCGGGACTATTCACTTCGTATCTTATCACCGTTAATTCTTGGAGGAACCCCATTTCCCAGTCCCATATATTATATCAAATATTATTGGATGCCGAATTGACTTTTAAATATGTGCCGATTTGACTAGATGCCAATTTAACCAGGTGCCGATTTGACTTTTTCTATGGGTGCCGATTTTACCAGGTGTCGATTTGACTTGTACCCAGTAATCTCGGACTATTCACTTCGTATCTTATCACCGTTAATTCTAGGAGGAACCCCATTTCTTACTCTTTAATTATTAATTTCCTGTGGGTCAGTGGGCATGAATCCTTCCGTACACACTCCTCTGTTTAAATTGAGATCGTTCTTAATATAAAACGACGTTTATCGACATCTAACGAATTTTTTCTTGACAATTTTGACGGAAAATACTTCTGAAAGGGAGACAACGATAATATGGAAGACTCCAGTTCGGCTAAAGGGGTGTTATAGGTAAAACTTCATTGATTTTAATTTAAATGATGCATATGATTTTAAATTATGCAACAACAATATTAAACCCTCAATAGCAGGCAGACATAGAAAGAATCCAATGAGTTTCAAATTAATTAATAAGCGAGGAATCCAGAACAACCACTCAATCTTGATACCCCTTGAAATCAAGAAAACTATACGCATGCGCATTAATACATAAACAAACCCGCGACTTGCGATTTGGAACAAGAACGTTTATTTAATTTATGATATGATGAATGAGACTGAGTCTCAATTTATTTATGAGAGTACAGTATCAGTTTCATAACGGTAAAATATACAAAACTCCACTTCAGACAGAAATAGAATTATCGGAATTCAAAGAACTCTCGCATTTATCAAAACTGGGGAATTCCCTCTGACGTGTTTCTAAATTTATAAAAACACTAAATATAAATACTGCTCAATTCTGATTTTCCGTGTTGTTAAAAACACGCATATAAGTCAATGGAAAAATCAAACATGAAGATTATGAGAAGAACATTACAGGAAAGTTGTTTATGTTCAATCCTTTTGCTTGTTTTTACCTTTTAAATCAAGACAATCATTAGAATCTGAGATGTTGCTGAATGTTTAGAATAAAACAGTTGACGTGAGGGAATGAGCCCTGAGTCAACGGTAAAAGTTTACAGATTGCTTAAAAGCAATCGTATCCCAAAAACTACATCGACACATAAGTTAAATGAAGAGAACTACAAGGGTTGCCGGATAAGTTGAACATTGCAGCTTTTGAGCCAATTAATATAAGAAACCGAATAAAAGAGGGACGAAAGATACCAAAGGGACGGTCAAACTCATAAATCTAAAACAAACTGACAACGCCATGGCTAAAAATAAAAAAGACAAACAGAAAAACAATAGTACACACGACACAACATAGAAAACTAAAGAATAAACAACACGAACCCCACCAAAAACTAGGGGTGATCTCAGGTGCTCCGGAAGGGTAAGCAGATCCTGCTCCACATGTGGCACCCGTCGTGTTGCTTATGTGATTGCAAATCCGGTAAATAGTCTAATTCGGTAGGTCATATTCATGAAAGGGAAGGGGATTGTAGTTACGACGTAAGGAACATATCCGATATCATTTGTGAAACGGTTATTCCATAACGGTCAACCAACTCGTGATGGCGTCCGTAAAATTTACGAAGGGATGATTTCAACTTCACCATTTGGAATTCTTGGTTTAATAACTTCCTTGTGAGCAGCAAACCTCTATCAAGAAAATCATGATAGGAAATGCAAGCACGGGAATATCGTATCAATTGGGAGATATATACCCCGTATGCAGGTGCTGCTGGAATGTTGCTACTTAGAAATGGAAAGTTCACAATTGGAAAGCTGAAATCATCTCTTTTGTCGTAAAGTTTTGTTTTCAACCGACCTTCATATATAGAGAGGAGTTTTGACAAGTATGTAGCTGCTCCAGGCAATTATGTTTCTATAATTTTTTTCTTGCAATAAAAAAGGCGATGTCTTGTTACGATATACCAGGAAAAAATTCAAAATATGTGTAACCAAATCAGATTTTAGCAGTGGAATAGATTGCCAAGGTCTCGAAATAAGAATAGTTACAGCATGTACAATTTCTCAAATATTATTTGTAAAGTTATAATTGTATCATCAAGGCAGCTATGAGAAACAGAAGGGAAATGACGACAGTAAACAAATTACAATCCAGCACACAGATGAGTCTCGAAAAATTTAATGTCAAGTCAAGTAAATGGGCTATATCACAGATTTTGCTTAAATTTTGTATACAACTTTGGCTTGTTGAACAAAACCTAAACATAAAAAATAATGGATTTATCTCTTTTATCACTCTAAATATTACTCATTGAATTCTTTCAAATAGGGAAACGTTTGTAAAGAAATCACATAGATTCGACGAAATCTATCTTAAATTTGCCTTATAGATACAGTTATGGTATTTTTTGCCTCGGAATTCAGTAACATTATAGCAATGTTTTTTTTTTATTACTAACAGTTCTAATCGGCGGTCTAGTTTCATGCTGTCCCATATAACTGGGTCGTTTAATGCTAATATAATCTATCGTGCCTTTCTGTCTTAAAATCATCAAAACTCTAATTTCTAATACAAAGATTTTTCTTAAAAAAACTGTATGAATTTGATACATAAATTTCTGTTAAAATGATTTAAATAATGATATGGTCACCGACTTCGTGTTCACTCTATACACCATTCAGAGCGGTGTTCTATGTGAAAATGTGTTACAAAAAAAGTAAAATCACAAAAATACTAATCTCCGAGGAAAAATTCAAAAAGGAAAGTCTCTTATCAAATTGCAAAATCAAAAGCTCAAACACATCAAACGAATGGATAGCAAAACGTTGAAATAATCGTAGAGTCATGGAGTTGCAGGTCGTAAAACGTTGTTTTTGACGTTTTGCATTACTAACTTCGTAACAGACTAATATTAGACAAAAAATGAAGTCGGTAACCATATGATTATTTTATATGCATTTTTGAATACATCGATTATGTTCACTTACGCTGATTAGGACCGTAACTAGTAGATAGGCACTGCTATAATGTTACAGACTTCCGAAGCCAAAATTTCTATAACTTGTAATGTTTTCAAAAATCAAAGATACCAGGCTTCTTTGACTTTATGGAATCTTTAAATGAATAGCAATACAATTTGATAAGAACATATGGTTTTGAAGCGTCCGATGTGATCAACCAATTAACAAGATAAAAACATTCAAGCTTTGATTTAACTGACAGATGATGAGAAAGAACATTCCTTAGTAAAACACTTTGATAAAACTGAACAGAAACAATCTGCATAAGTGTCAAACATTCAATCTTTGATTTTTTTTGTAATGCATGTAACCTTTTAACTTAAATTTCGAATGAAATTTGTAAAAAATTAGTAAGTGGGAGTAGCTAGCAAGTTAAAAATAATGTAAATGAAATCATGCGCTCATAAGGACTCATAAGAAATCATTAAACTGATGATATCCTGTTAAACATGTATCTAAAGAGTGTGGTTATTTTAACCATTCTGATGAGTCTTAATTCAATATCATTTCATTTTAGTGACTTACCCTTTTTCTAGCTTTGTTGAATGGAATTCGTTCCGTTCTGGGTAATTCACTCTATACTGGTTGGTGCTTTAAAGAAAAATGTTCATCAATTGGTAGTAAAATTATTTGGTTGGCGGACTACTTATATCTATTATATCTATTATAAAAAAAATTATCTTTTTTCATGGTACATTAACAAACCAAATTGTTTGATTTTGTAATGACGTCAATGTGAAATTGAAATGCGCTTGAAATTCAAAAAGGAACCAATTTATCAACAGTTTCAAGGGGACGTGTACCTATAGATAAATCCTAAAATCATCGATATTAGACTGATAAATGGATGCGAACAAAGATTTTTATTTTAAAAGATTTGAAATTGTAAACAAACACAGTATTCATCATTTTGTTTTTTATTAACTACGTTTACTTAGTAATTTGAAAATGTGATTTCTTTTATGTTTAACATTAGCAAATTTAAGTCAATCAATCCGAACTTAATAACTTGTTTTTTAATGTCGTTGAGGACACAATAAAAACATACAATAATTGGTCATGTCCCTAATCTTTTTGCAACCACTTGTTTTATGATGATAGCAGGTAATGTCTGTTTAATCTTCTTAGTGGTTATTTCCCTTTCGAAAGGATCGAGAACGTTTGGTTTTCTACACGAAAACAAAATCTATTTTCTCAGCGTTGGATATTTTTGTACAGGCGTTCAAAATGGTTTTGGTTTTGAGTTAACGTTAAAATTTTATAGTTCAATATTCTTTCTCGTTTTCAATGTCCTCCATATGGCGATCTCGCTAACAGACGTTATAACAAAAAACTTTTTTTCGGGTGAAGCACTTTTCATTCTGCTAATGCCAAAAAAAAAACAACAATCTCAAAGATACCAGGCTAAGGATTTTTTGTTTGCGCCAGACTCATCTATGATGCTCGATAAAAAAAACAGTTGAATTCTCAAATATATATAAAGAACGAAATTGAACATTAATGGAAAAAAAACTTCCAAAAGGTTTTTGTCAAAGCTAAGGTAATATATTCCTGGGGAAAGAAAATTCTATTTATTTCAAACAATTCAAAGTTTTGTAAACAAGTTAAATAATAAATATATCAAAATATAGTTCATTCAACACATAAGTGTGGGCTTCTAGACAGGTGATGTCCCTGGGAAGCTAACCTCAACTAGCAGTGGCACCGACCCAGTGGTCGAAAATACACTCATCAAAGATGCCAGGCTAATAATTGTGTACGACAGACGCACGTTTCTACAAATCAGTGACGCTCGAATTAACAGCTAAAAAGACAAATATTTTTCTTTATTCTGTCCTTAATAATATTTATTTCTAATTCTAACCAGGACGCAAATATATCTTTCAAAAATCCTCCCTTACAAAATCGAATGGTCGCTCATGAAGGAAGGTTTTGAGGTAGACAGACGATCGTCACCCAGAATTAATAAGTCGTAACCGTGTCCCATTTCATCAGACCGGTGACGTTTTCTTTCTGTCAATAATCTAACTTGTCATATTTCTAACTTTGAATCTAGCTTTTAGTAGAAAAGAGGTTATCAAATACAATATGTCAAAGAAAAACAAAACAATGGTTAACCAGAAGAATAATATACTGCATATTTTCACTTAAATGTGTATCTGTTTCAAATGTACCTTTGAGATATTTTGATCCATGTCCTAAATACTTAAATAAATTTCTTTTGCTTTCAATTCATATTTAATCTGTCATGTGTTCATGGTATCGGGTGAATTAGCAGACGGTGAAAGGATGGTACTCTTCGTGTAAACTAATCTTATTGAAGTTTTCATAGAGCCATCAGACTTCTGTAATGTCTGTAGATTCGACAATCAGGAAATTACCTTACAATATAAATTAAGCTATAAAAGGCACCGGTATATACAACGAGAAACATTTTAAAACAACGCCCTGATTTATACTACAACAATGAACGAAAAACAAACATGGCAGACAGCAAAAAGTAAAATCACAAAAATACAAAAAAAACTCCGAGGAAAATTCAAAACGGAAAGTCCCAAATTAAATGGCAAAATCAAAAGTTCAAGCACTTCAAATGAATGGATAACAAATGTCGAATTCCTGACACCAACAACTGGATTACATTGTTCCTGGGTCACAAGGAAGCTGTTAAACCAAGAATTCCAAGTGATAAAGTAGAAATCCTCCCTTCGCAAAATTTTACAGACGCCATCACGAGGTGGTTGACCGTTAAAAAATATACGTTTCACCTATTATAGTGGATACTTTCCAAATGTTGTAACTACAATTCCGTCCCCTTTACCCGAATGCTTCCTAGCGATTTAGCACATTGTTTATTATAACATCAGCGTTATGACGATAGCCACGTATTGAGCAAGATCTGCTTACCCTTCTTGAGCACCCGAGATCCTCCGAGTTTATGGTGAGGTTCATGTTGCTCGGTCTTTAGTTTTCTATGTTGTATTGTGAGTACTATTGTTAATAAAATTGAGAATGGAAATGGGGAATGTGTCAAAGAGACAACAACCCGACCAAATAAAATAAAGGGTTGCGCTTTAGCGCATGATACGCCCGTTGCTCTTTTAACTTGTCTTTTATGTTTTAAATGAATTTATATGATCAACTAGAAATATATATACAAATCAACAGGGATGTTACATTAATATATTCACCAAAGTTTCATAAAATTCCCCTTTTTTTAGGAAAAATTCATTACTTAAGAAAACGTAAAATCTAAAATTTATAAAAATGGAAAGGGAGCTTATGTCAATAGATTGCATAAAATTTTGTGAAAGTGTTAGTTATTGTCCCAAAATTGGAAAATCCCCCCTTTTTTAAGCATAAAAATTCATAACACGAAAATGTAAAATCTGAAATTTATAAAAATTGAAAGGGAGCTTACATCAATAGATATAAACAATTCACCAAAGTTTCATGGACATTGGTGAAAGCCTTTTTGAGTTATTGTCCGAAGTGTTGAAAATCCCCCTTTTTTTATGAATAAAGCCCCATAAATCCAAAACTTAAAATCTGAAATTTATAAAAATTGAAAGGGAGCTTACATCAATAGATATAAACAATTCACCAAAGTTTCATGGACATTGGTGAAAGCCTTTTTGAGTTATTGTCCGAAGTGTTGAAAATCCCCCCTTTTTTTATGAATAAAGCCCCATAAATCCAAAACTTAAAATCTGAAATTAAAAAAAAACGAAAGGGAGCTTACGTCAATAGATATAAACAGTTCACTTAAGTTTCATGGACATTGGTGAAAGCCTTTTTGAGTTATTGTCCGAAGTGTGGACGACGGACGGACGGACAACGGTATACCATAATACGTCCCGTCTAAAAGACGACGGGCGTATAAAAACAACAGCAGAGGGTCACCAACAGGTCTTCAATGTAGCGAGAAATTCCCGCACCCGGAGGCGTCCTTCAGCTGGCCCCTAAACAAATATATACTAGTCCAGTGATAATGAACGCCATACTAATTTCCAAATTGTACACAAGAAACTAAAATTAAAATAATACAAGACTAACAAAGGCCAGAGGCTCCTGACTTGGGACAGGCGCAAAAATGCGGCGGGGTTAAACATGTTTGTGAGATCTCAACCCTCCCCCTATACCTCTAACCAATGTAGAAAAGTAAACGCATAACAATACGCACATTAAAATTCAGTTCAAGAGAAGTCCGAGTCTGATGTCAGAAGATGTAACCAAAGAAAATAAACAAAATGACAATAATACATAAATAACAACAGACTACTAGCAGTTAACTGACATGCCAGCTCCAGACTTCAATTAAACTGACTGAAAGATTATGATTTCATCATATGAACATCAGGCACAATCCTTCCCGTTAGGGGTTTAGTATCATACCATCATTGTTGTTGAATCATACCATCATTGTTGTTGAATCATACCATCATTATTGTTGTCTGTTTTCTTCTTTCTTTGGCCAAGACGTTGTCAGTTTATTTTCTACAGTATGAAATCTGCTTCATAAGAATAAAGAGATAATGAAATTGAGAATAGAAATGGGGAATGTGTCTAAGAGACAACAACCCAACCAACGAAAAGATAACAGCCGAATGCCACCAATGGGTCTTTAATGCAGCAAGAAAATCCCGAATTCGCAGGCATGCTTCAGCTGACCCCTAAACAAATAAACAGCTGCGCCATGAGCGTCTTGTTTGGAAGTTTTATGCAATAATCATAAATAGTTTCTGAGAAAGTTTTAAGCAATTACCATTTATTGCTTTTGAGACACGGCGGGACATGTGAAACCCCCCCCCCTTCCTTTTTTTTTTTTTTTACAAATATCACTAAAATAAAATGTTGAATCAAACCAAAAAGTATACAGATCTTTAGATTAATATAACATAGAAGTGTGTACAATAAAATTTTGAATCAAACCAAAAACTATACAGATCTTTAGATTAATATAACAAAGAAGTGTGTACAGTTTCAAGCAATAATCATAAATTGTTTTTGAGATACAGCGCGACATGTAAAAAAAACCCTCCCCTTTTTTACAAAATACTCAATAACTCAAAAATAAAATTTTGAGTCATCACCAAAAAGTATACAGATTTTAAGATTAATATAACAAAGAAGTGTGTAAAGTTTTAAGCAATAATCATAAATCGTTTTTGAGATACGGCACGACATGTAAAAACCCCCTCCCCCTTTTTGACAAAATACTCAACAACTCAAAAATGAAATTTTGAATCATCACCAAAAAGTATACAGATCTTTAGATTAATATAACAAAGAAGTGTGTAAAGTTTTAAGCAATAATCATAAATCGTTTTTGAGATACGGCACGACATGTAAAAACCCCCTCCCCCTTTTTTACAAAATACTCAATAACTCAAAAATGAAATTTTGAATCATCACCAAAAAGTATACAGATCTTTAGATTAATATAAGAAAGAAGTGTGTAAAGTTTTAAGCAATAATCATAAATCGTTTTTGAGATATGACGCAACATGTAAAAACCCCTCCCCCTTTTTTACAAAATACTCAATAACTCAAAAATGAAATTTTGAATCATCACCAAAAAGTATACAGATATTAGGATTAATATATCTAAGAAGTGTGTAAAGTTTTAAGCAATAATCAAGAATCGTTTTTGAGATACGGTGCGACATGTGAAAAAAAACACCCCCTGTTTTAGTTACAAAGTGCCGTAACTCAAAAAGTTTAAATCTTATTTTCACCAAAAAGTATACAGATCATTTGACCATCATAAAAAACAACTACATTAAGTTTCATGAAATTTAGATAAGTTGTTCTCAAGTTACGGTGCGACATGTTTACGCCGGACAGACGGACAGACGAACGGACGGACACCGGACATTTGTATACCATAATACGTCCCGTCAAAATTTTGACGGGCGTATAAAAATGTATACTAGTTCAGTAATAATGGATGTTATACTAAACTCCTTAATATAGAGAAGAATCTAAAAAAGTCTGCAAGCAGAGTGGCACAGTGTGTTCCCATACGAAAAACATGTCATCAAAACGGAATGTGTGTTGCTCATAACAAAAAAACCAGCACCTGGATAATGTAATTTTCCGTTAAGATTTTGTTTGAATCAGAGTGTTTTTTTGTATAAAGTATCATGAGTCACATCCTAAAATTAAATATTTGCATGTGCATTGGTTATTCTGTCTTATGGAACAAATTTGGACAATTCTTTAAGTTTGTTTTAAGCTTAGAATGAGGAATAATTGTGGAGAAAGTAGGTTAGTCAAATACTTTGATACTTTGCACAAGGAGTCAGGCTAGCAGTGTTATTACACTTACAAAACTCTCATCATCAACTTAATATCAACAGCTAATTAATACTGCTTCTAAGGAACAATATTTCATAATAAACAAGGAGCCCAGTTTTGATTGTTGATAAAATAGAAATTAATAAAAGCGGTTTCTTCGAGTATTTAGCCAGTCCAGTTGTATGTAAAGACAATATGTAATGTTGGTACTGAGTAGAGTGGGGGAATGTCCAGGTCTTCTGTCTTTTGTCGAAATTCCTTATTAACATCAAATTGGCTTATGATTGTACGAGAATTCCACTTCAATTATTTGTATTGTAAAGGATGTATATGTTACTATATTTTGATATGAGCGTCACTGATGAGTCTTATGTACAAATGCGCATCTGGCGTACTAAATTATAATCCTGGTACCATTGATAACTATTTACTAGTGAATTGCCAACATCTCACTCTTTCTCAATCAGTTAATATTATGTTTACAAAACAAACAAAATTACCTGCTGAATTAACACAATACATCATAAAGAAGGGGCATGCATTAAGCATTTAATTTTAGTGGTATTATGTCTGTTTTTAATTGTTCACACATCGTTGTCAATATAAAATTTGATATTCAATGCTCTTGAATACCATATATGTGAGAATAATATGTCAATGCTTGACCGTAATAAACATTAAATGAGATTCATTTTCAAAATGGTCTTTAATTTATCAATCCCTTTTGTTTCAAAACATTGAGCCTTGAAGTTGAGATTTCTTTTAATTGTTAAATCAAAATCACAGATTGTGTTATGATTTCAGCTGATCAAAACAAATCAGGAATATCAGTGAGAAAATTCAAGAAGAAATGTTCATATTGTTCATGATGATTTCAGACATGGAGAAAATATAAATATATAGACAGACTGATGTATGACCAACACATATATTTCATGGCCCTAATGGGTATGACCATATTGGCTTCGTGGATAAAACTTGATTTGTCTTTTGTTTTGGGACCATGCATGATAATGTTAAAATGTGCAATATTTGAATTGGAATTCAAATATTCAAGTCATATGATAACTAATTAGATTCAGGTGAAAAGTTAAATTTATTAAATTGCAATATGTTTGCAAACGTTTAGATTAGCCCTTGAAATGTCTCACCTTTCCCTTTTTGCTGATTGATATCAAATAATGTTAACTTTTTAAACAAACCACACAAATGACTGATTGGAGTCAGTCCAAAGGGACAGAATTATCACAGGACTCTTTGAAGAATAATAAACATGGCTCTGATGCATGATGATTGAAGGAAAATTGTCTAATATCGCAACTGTCAATAAAAGGTGATGACATATACAAAATAGAGAACAAATATGATTCATCACAATTTTATTTGAAAATAGAACAAAATAGAAATGATCTTTCTCAAATTCAAATCTAAACAATCCTTTTTATCTTTTTATTTGTTTTTGATGACTCTTATATATTTGCTTTCTTACATCTGCTTTCTATATGACAAATGTTTAAATGAATTGATGTTTAATATTCTCATTACAACATGCTTCACTGAACACTTCCAATATCATTAGAACATGACTGGAATAAATATTTTACACCCTAGACAACAGCTATAAGTCAAGGGATGCAGTTCATGAGATCATGATTTTTGACAAAACTTCCAGCAGGAACCTGTCTTGACTAAAATGAAACGTCTTTCTCGGAAACAATTTCTTGCTGCCTATTGTTGATGTAGTGGCATACTTCTTGGATCAGGAACACCTGGGGCCTCTAGATTTTGTTGAAGCTGCATCAACCATCTCTTTGTAGAGTTGTCATCTTTGAGACAGTTAGCGAAAGTGCTGTCTTTCAACTGGTCAGGAAGGCACTGTCTCAATGCTTCCCTAGCCCTAAAATTTAAAGAGTTGCAAAATTTGAAACATGTTAAATATTAGTTTTTTTTCTAGAATGTAAACAAGAGAACTGTAGATAGAGCCATATGAATGAATGTGTTAAGTCGGTAACACTAGATAGTACAAGTTTAGGCTTTAAGACTTCAGAATGTGTTTTGCTTTCAAATTTGTAAAATAAACTGTTTGTATTTCTATATATGACAAAATCATCGGAGTTATATTTTCCCACAAGTTGCACTGATTGGAAGCTTGGTTTTTCTTTTTTTAATTGCTCTCCAATGGTCGAGTACCAGAATGTTTGACCACAAAGTAAGTAACATGCAAAAAATTATATACTCTTGAGTCAAAAGTCGGTTATTTGATAAAAAGTATCTCAAGACTGGAGTCTAAGGCATCTGTCCAGCGTCAACAACAATCAATCATTTAAATTACCATACATTTACCAGGGGTAAGTAAACACACTTCAGACTGTTATGGAAAAGCCCTTTCTCCATGGCAGACAAATCAGAAGGGAAGACACAACAAAAACTTTAGAGAAATGAGGGATATCAATAATACTTTTCATGTGTAATATTTGCAAAAACTACATTTTCTTTTCAATATCAGGAGACATTTTAATGAAAATGTTCGGCCTTGTAGTCTGATTGTATTGTTAAAAGTAGTTAAATGTTGCAGTATCTGCAAGCTAGTCTGTTTAAATAAGCTCAGATTTTTCCCACCAAAAACACATGGTTGAGACAAGGTCAGAGCACAGATTTGAACATGTTGACAAATTAAACTCCATTTGGTATCTAGTAGAGATCAAAGAGTTGTCTTATTGACAATCATACCACATCTTTTTATTTTTATATGGAATGGTATTTTAAAAATTACTACTTTAAAAAAAAAAATAGAAAACCTCACAACACATACCCCTTCCTCCCTCGGAAAGAATGTACTTCAAAATTTTCAAATCAAATACCTATTCTACACAATTTTTATATTAACCAAAAAACTGTAACTTCATACAGCAGATATGTGTATGTAAGTTATTATGCCATTTTGTGGAAAACATTATATCAAGTAATGTCCTTGTTTTCTTTTAAATGTTGTATGTATTTGATTTACTCAACTTTTGGTCAGATGCATACTTGATAAACTTTAATCAAAGCAGGGTCATTTGCATTTAACTGATATTATACGTGTTTACATGCCTATTAACAAATTAAATTAATATGACACGATGACAGCTTATCAAATTTAAATTTGATATTTAGTATATTCCTATAAAATTCTGATTTTTACCTTGGATTATCTGACAATCTGAGGTAACATCTAACAACATGTTTGAGTAACCTGGCAGAGGGTTCTTTAGATAAATGTAGCACCATTTTCCCCTGTATCAAAAAGAAAACAATAATTAATTCATTTCAAAACAACATTCTCCATACTTCTGTGTATGTTTATCATAAGCTGTAATGAGAAATAAGAACTTTTTAAATGAAGATTTTTAAAATTCAATTTGATTCTTTATTGTGTCACATATATGAATATCTCAACTTTGGTCAACATGGGCGGAAACAAATAAAACAATCAGCAGAGTAAGCACTGGAAAATACATATATTGTCAGTCAGGGGGATACTTATACATGTGGGTTTTATACTTACTGGTACAGGTTAATTTTTATTGAAGTAGAGTTATATCCCTTTAATAACATTAGGATTTTGGTTAATTTTGTGAACAGTGAAAAACTCATTTGTCTGTAATCATCATCATACTGCCCAATTACAAGCATCAAGGTTGCAATTTTTGAGGGCCTTGTACAATTATTTAAGGGGTTAATAAAATTACTTGTGTAAGTAAGTTTTCAGGTAAGATTAAGGGGAGATTATTCAAACCTTCAAAATAAAATAAAAATCTTAAAAAATTGGACTTATACAAGTAAATAGTACATGTGCTTGTATCTTCAAATAAATAAACATGACTTGTATAATTACCGCACTTTTTGACTGTGGTTTAACTCATTTTCTGTGGATTAGGAAAAAATTACAAAGTTTTAACTTTTGAAAAAATAAAAAAATAAATGGGGAATGAGTCCATGGGACACAGATGATGCCCCCACTTCACATCATATAAAGTTATAAAGGGAAATAACTGAAGAACAGTAAAAATGAAGCTATCTAAATTTGTACTTGATCTGAGTCTTAAGGAAATAACAATTGTCAATAAGTCTTTTAACATTTGGTTGAGGCAACTTAAGGATGTTTGCTGCTCAGTTTCAAAATAAATAACTTTCCATAAAACTAGTATATATTGATAGGAGATTAATATAGGAATTAAAAAAGCAAAAAAATATAGGGGTCAATGTGCTTGTTTTCGAGATATTAGCCATTGAAATTGTGGCGGGAAAATGTTCTCTCTTGATTTTTCATAGCTTTATCATTGACCAGTTAAAGTTCTCAAAAACTATTTAAAAATAAATAAGATTTTATAAGACTTTTACAGATGGCTTATAATTATACATGTAAAATATTTATTCAAAGAAAAATGGGGGTTCATGGGCAAAATTTTCTAAGGCATTCAAATGGATAAAACCAGAGGATTTCGAAAATCTGACAAAAGTTCCAAAACATGACAAGCAAACATCCTTAAGTAAGAGAACAGAAAAGAAAAAATTCAACAATTTTTCCATTTAAAACTCTAGAACAGTTAAAGCAACACCACCTAAATTCAAAATTGATCTGTATTTTATTGTGAAAGCATTTTGTATAAGTGTCATAGCATTTGGTTGAGGCAAGCTAAAGTTAGAATACAGAAACGAAATATTCAGCAATTTTTTCCATTTGTAAAGGGGCATAACTCTAGGACAATAAAAGTGACACCCCAAAATTCAAACTTGATCTGTATTTTGTGCTAATAATCATTGTGTATAAGTTTCATAGCATTTGGTTTAGGCAACTTAAAGTCAGAGAATGGAAATGAAAAATTTAGCAATTTTTCAAATTGTAAGGGGCCATAGCCCTAGAAAGGTTAAAGTGGCGCCCTCAAAATTCAAATTAAATCTGTATTTTGTGGTAATAAGCATTGAGTATACGTTTTATACTATTTGGTTGAGGCAAATTAAATTTAGAGAACAGAAACGAAAAAATTAGTAATTTGTGCAATTGTAAAGGCGCATAACTCTAGAAGGGTTAAAGTCACGCCAAAAAACTTGAACTCTATTATGCGGTTATAAACATTGTGTTTAAGTTTCATACCATTTGGTTGAGACAAACTAAAGTTAGAGAACAGAAAACACATTTGGGATGTAAGTACGGAGGGACTGACATACAGTTACAGCAGGGGCATAAAAATCCATAATTGCAGGTGCACAACTTAAACATATGTGAGACAATATCTGAAAAAGTCTAATTTCCATGTCCCGCACTTTACCAGCAATTATTTTTTTATTCGACCATCTTTTTTGAAAATTTTAAGTTTCAGTTTAAACTAAATTATATAATGCACCATGGCCTGCCAATTAAACAATCATTCTTATATTTCTTCCAATAAAATATTGTAATTTAAATGTTCAACCCCCCCTAAAATCATGTTGTCCCCTGTGTTTTTTTGAAAACTAAATCATTCAAATAATATCCAAATTAATTAAACAGGCGTCCGATTCTCACATATATGATATATTATATAATAAACTTGCCCCTAATTTGTCTTTTTATGTTATAACTATAGCATGTAATAAAATTTTGCAAATTTTAACAGAAAAAAAATTTGTCCCCAGGGGTGATTTCCCTCCTGTTACCACTGGGTTTTTTTTACCTGTGGAAACGTTTACAAGACCAAGAGTTATTTTCCCATTATGTATTGTGAAGAGCATCATTTCCTGAATGCATTAGTACAAAGAAATAGTTGGAAAGGCGGCCAGGTTTGAAAATTCAAGCCCATCCAAGGTAAGAATTTATAGAAAAATACTTCTTGGTGTTCTATCCTGTTACAGCCTTTTCTTACACTTTCTGAGAATATTTTTAAGTGTGCACCACAGCATTAAGTGTTTTTATATCATCTTTTTAAAAGTTATATGTCACAGGAAATACACTTACATTTAATGTGATAAAAAGGACAAAAACTATCGCGTAATTCCTTTCTGTTACGTTCTGTCATGTTACCTGATAAAAAGTAACAGCATAACCATCATCAGTAACAGGAAGGATGTTCAAGACAATTTTACTGAAGAATCGAAAAGTTAATCTACTATATGTCAACCATTTCATTTAATATAAGTTATCACCACCATATTAAATAAATTTCAAAATAATATACAGTATATTGAATAAAAAAATAGGTTTTTTGCTTTTGATAACAGCAGAGAACATTGTGCAATTCTAGTATAGTAGATAGTAACAGAAAGGAATTTATTTTAGAATTTTTCATTACCTAGGCAGATTTTTCATCTTGCAAATACAGTTTCAAAGGATAAATGACATTGTTTGCTGTTATCTTCCAATTGTGACCAATTTAAAATGATGTATTTTTCTTAAACATTAAAGTAAAGCAGAAAAATCCTTTCTGTTACCAACTCTGTCCTGTTACCGTTGTGCTGTTACTCAAGTTTCTTCATGTTACCGACATATCTGACTATATTTACGTATATTTCTAAACCTTTTGTATTGCAAATGCTAAAATCAATAATTGGCATTTGATAAACTATTGCAGGATATAATAGTAAACCACAAATAGTGTCTTAAACTTATTCCTTATTCCCTTTAGAAACTTTTTAAAATTGATTCACTTTGGTAACAGGAAAGAACTGGATTTTTTTTGTACCATTTTTAAAATAGCCATTGTTTCCTTATTAAACAATTGTTTGAATTACAGACAACAGTTCCTAGATTCCCAATGTGTGTTCTTCGATTTGTGCTATTAAAATACTGGGTCTAACAAAAAATTTGTTGTTTTTTCTTGTTTCCAAAAATTAGACTTTTTCAGATATTGTCTCATGTACAATCTTCCCTTGAAATTTCAGAGATTTGAGTTAAAAACTGTAGGAGAAGCTGATTACACAAATATCATCCCATCTACCCAATATCCCTTTACTATAAGCCGGTTTGGGGCTTTGTCCAGTTGGACCATAAATTCATGAAATGCCATTAAAAAGTAAAATAACTCAAATTCCAAAAGCAATGGGAAATCCAGGAAGTCCCTTATCAAATAATGATACAGTTTAACCATTCAACATTTAATTTTATAAATAAAAAAATTTACCAATATCATTGCAACGTGTGAGAATCTTTCATATGTTTGACATATGTATGATAGGCCAGTCTCGTCTAATAATATCTTCTGTAAAATGAAAGTAGCAACCTAAAACAAAAACAAAATCATGATTATAAATAATTCACAATTACACATGTAAAATTGTTAAGCATGTCTCTTACTAATATTTTTATTTTTTGCAGTGAATACATATACATGTATACATCATATATCATACGAATCACATACTTCATTTCTGGGAATATTGTCACCAAAAAGTCAGGAAAATCTCTATATTTTTTATGGTATGCCATGGTTTACTTTTCTTTATTTCTATGTGTAGATATTTAAATGCATAAATTTTATTCCATTGCCCAGGGAAAATGACATCAAAAGAAAGATCTCAATGCAATGAACTGATTTGATAGTCTGTTTTGATATTGGAAAAAACAAACTTATATAGTATTCTCTGTAACTTAATATAACACACTATCAATCCTAAATATACCTAGTTTGTCTAACATTAAACATGTTCAATAGACATAGATTGTCTTAAAATGATGAATAACCTAGTATTTCACACGGTCAATTTTCCATATACCTAGATTGTCTTACAATGAAGATGCTCAATATACCTAGTTTTCCACAAGGAAAATGTTTCAAAAAACTTAGTTTTATTTATCTTACCATGAAAATGTTCAATAGACTTACAGTTTTAGACAGCTCACTTCCAGATTCCATTATACGTAAACCAAGAGGTATTATTTCAGTGGTCAACAGGAAATTAATTACTTCCTGTTCATCTGTCTGAAAATAAAATAATCAGATAATTATAGAAAATTACACAGAATATTTCATAATTAGGCAGATTGAAAATTTAAGCTTAAAGAACTTGTGATCAGTATCTCTCTGAAAAATTTTGGTTTATAACTTTCTATCTTTTAACTGGATTTTGACTATTTTAGTAGGACCTTATAATCTTTAGGTCCCGAATGATATGTTTTGTGACATGCAACTTTGATAGATATAGAATAGAATGCAGAGTTTAAAACTTGCAGCAATTTATAATTCAGATTTTTTAAATGATAAACAATATATATATGTGCAAGTATTCAACAATGATATATCATTACTTAATAAGTCATAAAGTTTAACAATATATTGAGCTATGAAATCTTATTTAAGAGAGCCAGTAGTAATTGTACAAAATGCAATGCAGTTGCTCTTTACCACCATACTGCCTAGTCGATTATGGTTGATGAGTTAAAGTTAATTAGAACAAATTTTTGTTTTTTGATGAGAATAAGGACAATATATGGATATCATAATCTTAAACTGCACTTACTTTTACTAAAGCACCAATAACTCCAAGACTAGTAAGACGTAAATATTCAAATGGTCTTGTTTTACTAACTGTATGTAAAAAGGGATACAGAAACAATGGAATGTGTGCTGAAACAGAAAAAAAATATGCTAATTAAATACGTTGTATAATGCTTGAAAATACAAAAAAATAATAAATTAAAAAAAAGAAATAAAAGAAATTAGTAGATAATTAACTGGCCAAATCAGCTTTTTTTTTTTTAACAAATTATTAACATTGTAAACATTGTCTCCTGAAACGGAATGCCTATGAAGTAGATGTGACAAGAACTTGTGAAATTTAAGAAATTGTTCAATAAAATTCATGAATGATAAAAAATTTACAGGCTTTTCATATCTAGGGTTGGTGGCATCAATTTGCTCATCCAAACAAATTAATTTTTGTTTATGTCATTTTCCAAAGTATACAATAGAATTTCAAATGCTGTTAGTAACTTCCATTGTATTATTATGATACATTGCTGGTATATGTTACCTTGTAGGAATGCTGATCTAGTCTCTGGGTGAGAGGCTACACACTGTAGTAGTGCTAAAGCATTACACACTCTGTTCGACTGATGTGCCTGTAATTAAATGTAATTTAAATATAAATATCTGTTGGTGTAGCTGCTGTCGCATATATCATTTTTCATTATCCCTCTAAAACTGATTTAAATGCCGACCCTTATGTTTTCTATTATGACCTACTTTTTAATTTAAAATTCCTTTTCTAGAATTCTTTAAATGGTTAATTTTAATTTGTTTTGTTACCGACAGTTTACCGACCGACCCTTGAAAATCCTCCCGACTGTGAAAATTTTATTGCTTTAAATTTGAAGAAATTTTTTTTAATACTTCTATTGACGCGATCTGGAACTTTGGGTCCTTTCGGGAAATGATTTAAAGTCTGGGTCAATTACGCATTTCAAGTTCGGTTTTTCTTAGCTTCCCGTTTTCATTAAAGCCTGGCAAAAATATATCCTTATCACATATAATTAAATATTGTTAGAAATATGAAAACAGTCGAATGTCTTAATACTTTTTTTTCAAGTTGCCTTTTTTTCAATTGAGGAAGATTCAATGGTTATTTTTTTTTTATTAAAAATACACTCTCTAATACATTGTCTTATAAATCTTTAATATCTACATTTTTCTGATGAAAATACTCTACTCATGAAAACATTCTAGTCAAGAAGCATACATGTCTGAATATATTTCTTTAAAACAGTTCTAGTCATAATGACATTCCTTGTTTATAAGTGTTCCAGTATTTAATAATTATACCATATTTTATGTCATAAATTGGATAATGACACTATGTTAAAGTTTCCGTTTTGGTTAAAAAGTTTTTTATCTGAAAATGCCTGTTCATTTGATGTTGGTTTTCAGCATGTCCAGTGTTTGTTGTTTTAAAATGTTTTTTTTTCTTCACAAGAAACTTGGTTTAGTGTAACTGCTTGTTTAAACTGTATTTTGGCTGATAAAATAAAATATTTTTCCTACCTACCGACCCTTCAGTCTGAAGGTACAGTCGGAAAACTGCAAACAAACATATTTTTAAGGTTGGCCTTATAAATGCAATTATTTTTCCTGGTGACTGTATTTTTTGTTGACATCCTCAAGTTTGCTGTAAGTAGCTAGTTCAGTATAAAGCAATTTCTTGTATCTAGTTTTATAAAACTAATACAATGTATATAGTTAGTTACTGCTAGTACTCAACTACCCTAACTGTGAACCAAATACTGCAAAACATTATTTAAGGAAACAAAATATTCAAAATCATTTACTATTGATTCATTTATATTTGTGGATAACAATTTTCTAGGATTGATGAAAACTTGTATTTTCAATGCTATTTAATTTCATGTTTTTTTCAAAATCTGCTTGCCAACCTATATTTTTTTTTTACCTCGTTGAACATTAAGCTTGTGGGTAATCTACACTAACAAAATCCACGTTAATTGGTTTTCCACAAATTATAAAACCCACAGTATGCTACGGTATATATATATTTACCGTTAAGTGTGGTGGATTTATTGTTGGATAGATGTTAACAATTTCTTGAAGTAGTGCTGCCACTGTTCCAAACGAATGCCACAACATAGGTGCCAGATCTGGTACAACTTCCCTCTTTTTACTGTAAAAAATATAAAACTTTAGATTAAAGGGTTAACAAAGGTAATGAATTTATTGTGAATCACAGCTCTTCATCTTTCTTTAGGGATTTCTACAGGTTAAAGTTATAACAAAAATAAGGCATTGAATAATAAATAAAATTGAGAATGGAAATGGGGAATGTGTCAAAGAGACAACAATCCGACCATAGAGCAGACATCAGCCGATATATACATATACGGTAAATGTCCAAAATATCTTGAGTTGCCACAATTTTTTTCTTAAAAAACAATAGGTTATGTTCATGATGTTGTTGAAAGTAAAATAAAGAAGATGAAATTTCAGAGATGACAGCTGAAAGCATTGTTATTTAAGTCAGTATTAGAGTCAATATTGATATTATTATAAATTTTACTCACCTCAGTTCTTGCAGAGCATTTTCTCTGGTGTCTGGACTAGTTAATTGTATAATCCACTGATAAATCTTGTCTCTGTCTACTGGGGGATGGTGGTTGGTATGGTGACAGGTCCTGTTGAAGTCATCATTCTGGCCTACAACAGAACAGATATAAATTTTTTTAATTCAGCTATAATAACTATGAAAAAAAGATATAGTGGAGTTTTAGCAAAATTACCCTTGGCATTATTATAAAGGACACAATATATTGGCAATAATTTGAAGGATGCCATGAGTTTGAATGTCCTTTTGGTGTCTTTCTCCTATCTTTTTTCTGTCATTTGATGTAGAATGTGATCAATTGTAATGTTAGTAGTAATTGTAGATGTACATGTATTTGGTACAGCTTTGCCTTTGCATACACTAATAAATATAGCCATGTTAAACATGTTAAAGTCGACTGAAACTAATATCATGAATATATTAAATGTTAAAGTATTTCAATTTTATTTGATGATATGTTTACATATATGTAAATTTTCTAAAGACGTTCTTTCATTAAAGGCAGTCTTTACAATGAAATATTAAAACTACAGGCCCGGAGCTCAATTTTTGAAAATTTTTAGTTAGATTCTGTTGGCCTGTAGATATGATTTTTACAGGCCCGAGAGCAATTTAACAAGCCTTGGCAGCCTGGGCTGCCACTCAGCGTGAAGACTGATTAAAGGGAGGCTAATAACACAAACAGGTACAAACAATGATTTTTTTGAACATGTAATATTTTTTTTAGACCTTACAAGAAGAGGATAGGAAATTGGGTATCCCACATGATGAATGATGGTAAATTATTTTGATTTAAAATAACGTAAAAGATAAACATTTTACTCCAGGATCTGCTTACCCTTCTGAAGCACCTGAGATCATCCCTAGCATGCATAGTTTTTGTTGGGGTTCGTGTTGCTTATGCTTTGGTTTTCTATGTTGCGTCATGTGTACTATTGTTTGTCTGTTTGTTATTTTTAATTTTAAGCCATGACGTTGTCAGTTTATTTTTCGATTCATGAGTTTGACTGTCCCTCTGGTATCTTTCGTCCCTCTTTTTATGGCAGCTTCATAATGAGATTTGATGAATGACAATAATTATTAAGGCTCCTTTGACGATAAAATAGGGACGAAAGATACCAGAGGGACAGTCAAACTTAAAGATCGAAAAATAAACTACAGTACAGTAGATTCAAACAAGCTAGAGGGAATACAACGACAAGCAACACGCTTTTTAACAGGGGACTACAAAACAAGAGAAGATGGCTGCATAACAAACATGCTCGCAAAACTGGAACTTCAAGAACTAAAAGCCAGACGCACTAGCCAAAAACTTATATTTTTGTACAAGGTGGTTGAGGGATTGGTACCTGCTATCGATCTAGACGACTTTTTAAAATCAGCCAGACCAAGACGAACCATCACAGCGGAAAAGTTTGAGAATTACAAAGCAACAAACATAGTGGAAAAACAAGAGAGGAAAATTCTACAAAATGTATAAAGGTTTCTTTGGTTGAATCATTTTTGTATTTTGAAAGTGTAAAGGGCTAATTATTTCATGTTTATGGCGTCAAATCTTGCAGACGAAAAGACAATCACGGTTTTATTGGATTCTTCGTGTTCAAAGCAAATCATTACCTGCTGTTGTGCCATATTCATTGCAAATATTTGCTGGAAATCGGTTTTTGTTTTGGCACCGACCCCCTTAAACCGGAAGTGATATTCTCAGCCTGAAGTGAATTTTTGAATTAAAATATTTGATCAGAATCATATAAGTCTGTACAAACAAATATATCCCTTTCAGAAAAAATTATCCTCTATATCTTTAGTCTTTAGTCTAAAAAATCAAGAAAAGCGTGAAGAAATAGGCGAATCGTCAAAAAAGTCTTTGTCCGAAAAGTGCTTCATTATTTTTCGTCTTTAATCAAACATGCAAATGACGTGGACGTTTGTTTTGATCAGACGAAATGATTTTGAGATGTTGACATAATATCTACATATATATTTCTTTTTTCTGCAAGAATGAGAGTATGCATTTAACTTTGGAAAGCGAAAGAACATCTAATTACATCACTTATTTATAATCGAGTCTGAATGACTTTTATTGGTTAACTTTGAGTATCCTTTAAGTTTTAACATGTTGTTGAAGATCCTTAAAATAATATCCCCATATATGAATCACAATAGCTCTTTTTTTCAATTTATCATGGAATCTTTTTTGTGTCTAATAGATCTGAAAATTTACTGCTATGTGTTCTATATTGTGTATTGTACATGGTCCAGCTGATACTTACTAATAAATAAACAATCAACAGCTGTGACTTGCATGTCCACAAACAAAAAGTAAAAATGTACATGTACCACTCAAAAGGCACAATGACACCTTAGTCCTAATACACAATTTGTACACACATCCTCAGGTATAGTAAGGACTTTATAAAATATAAATCCAAACACAAAATAACTTAATATGATAATGGACTGTTTGGTACAAATATATTTATATTACGTATACATGTACATTTTGTACATGTACCTACACAGTGCTCTAGCTAGAAATCAAAAGGGGCAGGGTGCCAGTGGAGGGCAGGGCACTTTTTATGATAAGAAAAGGCACTGCTCATTTTTTTGTCTACGCTTCTGTGTGTATCACGTGTTAACGAATCTCTTTCTTTTTTTTACTGTATATGTTGTTTTTTTAAAATAAAGATGCTTTTCATCTATAGTCTTTATTTCATTGTTTGTGATGTTATGAATGATATAGTACATCTTCATCAACATATTATGTGGTGTTTATTTTATCTATTTAAGATTATAGCTTTTAATACATGTGATGATCTGAATTTGAGAGCATTACTAATTTAACAATGTTTAGAACATGGATTGCTAAAAGTATAATTATCAAGTAGAAATTGCAATATATATTTTTTAATATGTTCAAAGACAGTTAATATCTTTAACATAACATTATTATGTTATTATATATTCAATTGGTAATTTATTCCTTTTTTTGATACTAGATGATATTTTTAGAGCACAAATTTGTAATAAGCTAAAACAGGGGAAGGAACTCCAAAATCAATTTCCACCACGTTTGGGTTAATTAAAAACTGTGCTTGTCGCTAACAAGTTGAGATGGAAGGCATTTCTGTAAAGGCATAGTTTTATTTTGATGACTTAAATTCAATTCTAAAGTCATGAAAGTCTTCCTTTATATACGCTCTTCCATTGTGACTTGGAGATCGAAAATGCCGACCCAAGCTAAACACACTCGACACATTCATCAAAAATATGACAAAAAGATACATTGTCCTAATTAAATTACCTAGTTATTAACACCTTTGAAGTCTTTATCATTGTAATTGATTGTAATGACATGATTAACCTGGGGGCAATCACACAGGTGTCATATATGTAATTAACTTGGAGATCAGAAATCGATGAAACAAAATTTTACCAAAACGGCACAAGATAATTTTAGAAAAAGACGCCAGGGCAGAAGGGCGCGGATGAAGGCACCCAGGGCGCGGCTGAGGGCACCCAGGGCGCGGCGCCCTTCTATTTTGGGCTAGCGAGACCACTGCCTACATGTATAGAAAAACAGTATAAACATGAATTAGCGTCTTTGCCCTTGAGTATATTTTGCCAAGCTGTATAGTTAATTTGTTTAAACGTGTTTAATTAAAATAATCTTTTCTACATCATCCTGCTGATTTTTGGTGGAAGAAGACTTCAAGTCTTCTGAAGACCTATGGTGTCGACTTTACAACCGTTACAACCTCTGTATGCCGCCTCCATTTCTGTGCATTACAATTTCATAACAACTTCCGATTCATGACACGTTTTATAATATGTCCTTGCATTTATTAAAAAATATTAAAAATCGTTTAAAAACACTCTCAAACACGATTTAGTGAAAATCATCTGTTCCTTATTATGTTCCCAAGGTAAAACAATTGTGTTCAGCCAATCAAATTCTGTGTTTCTAATGATCAAATTAATAAGCATATCAAAAACATTTTCTCTGAAGATTATTCTAACATGCTACATATGTAGATTTTGAACTTTGTTGTTTTCATCTTGTAAAATCGTGAACATGGCACTGCAGCAAAGAGTGTTCTTACACAGCTTAAGGATAAAAGCATGGCTGATTGACAAAATTCAATGATGCAGTACTACCATAAAGATAATACTGAATAGTATTTTTATGCCCCACCTACGATAGTAGAGGGGCATTATGTTTTCTGGTCTGTGCGTCCGTTCGTTCGTCCGTCCGTCCGTCCGTCCGTCTGTCCCGCTTCAGGTTAAAGTTTTTGGTCAAGGTAGTTTTTGATGAATTTGAAGTCCAATCAACTTCAAACTTAGTACACATGTTCCCTATGATATGATCTTTCTAATTTTAATGCCAAATTAGAGTTTTTATCCCAATGTCACGGTCCACTGAACATAGAAAATGAAAGTGCGAGTGGGGCATTCGTGTACTGAGGACACATTCTTGTTTTCACTAATTTATTGACATAATACATTATTTTTGTATTCAATTAAATTTTTTAATGTACAATGTACTATTCTTTTTTTCACAAAGACCAACAAACAGGTTGGACTGAACATAGAAAATGATTGTACGGATGGGAAATCCATGTACTTATGACTATCTTTTGTGGATAGTTGTCTCATTGGCAATCATACCACATCTTCTTTTTTATACTTATGACACATTCTTGTTTGAAGAAAAAAAATACGTCATAACGATTATGAAACAAAGCAAGCTGGGTTAGTGGGGATGCTTTTATGGTAATTCAAGTTACCTTTTATTCACCTTCTTCCACCTCAGAGCTATCAGCTCTTTGATTTTTGAAGTATTTTAACTCACTTGTGTATAATGACAGTATTGAATATTTTATAATTGAAATATTAAAATAATGGAAACAAAATCATATACATGATATAGGGTGGTATACAATAACTTGTAGAAATAAAAACCCTATAAAGTCAGACTTAGGGGTATTATATATTTAACATGCAATTTCATGTTTACATATTCAATAGGCTATTTGCCAATTCCCGTAATTGACCCTGTAATAAGAGATCCCTATTTTGGTTGCCTCCCTTATTAGGGACATTAATTTTTATTTACAACGGAGAGCTAGTAGAAAGAGCAAATTTACCTGTGCGTAATGTGAGTAATCTACATTGTATAAGGTTTTTAAATCTTTTAATTACATTAATGATTAATTTGTTGTTCAGCTAAATACTTATGACATCAGAAATTATTTTTAATGAAAAATTAGTTAAACTGATGATTCTTAACTTTCAATTCATCATGCTTTGCATTGGAAAATGCCAATTTTGCCCGGTATGGAACCAGTCAACGATTGACAAAGGGAAGTAATTTGCTTAAAAAGTGTGTAACTTGCAAATGAACTATTAATTTTATTATATTTGTATTATCATGATTATGGGAAATAAAGATTAAAAATGTAAAAAAAAACTTTTTAAAATCCCTCAATGTACATCTTTGTCTTCTGGAATCTTTGGAGTGTCATGCTCTCTGCACATTAAGAACCCTGACAACAACTTTAGGGGTCTATAGGTGGCCTGTTAAAATGTAAAATTTCTGTCTTTATCCAATATATCTTCATTTTCCAGTGGGAGTCAAAATTTCCTTCGCTTGCAGATTCTACTATGTACAAAATGTACCTATTGTATTTTTAATATTGTTTATCTATCTAGATGTAAACAGGCATGACATAATTGCCACTTGACATTGAACAACCAACAACTAATCAATTTATAATCTTGATTATCCTCGCTTATGATTATTCAGGTTGTGTTATTTTGGGAGAACAACCAAAGACTTCCATTTAGGGACAGGACAATTATTATCTCGTTTTTTTTATACTATGATCATGCATGCACATATACTATAAACAGAGTGTACATGTATTTGCTATTAACTATCAATTCCAAGTTTACGATCCGCGGCTATCACTGATACATGGATATTAAGAATCTATATATAATGGCTATATCGACAAGAATAGTAATCTTGGAATTGATAGTAAATAGCAAATTCACTTTATTTATAGTGTATACACGTACGTATGTTTATAGTAAACAGAAAAAAACAGAAAACAAATAATAACAGACCTTTAAAAAAGTCAGAGGGCTATAATAATTGTTCTGTCACCAAGGATCTATTACTTTTGATACCTTTCCTGAAATTATCAAGTCATAAAATCCTTTAACAAAATTTCATCCTACAACAGTTTACATACTTTCAACCACACTCTAAATGCTGGTGATTTCGCAGTTGTGTGATATTAATATAAATAGAAAGATACTACATTGTATGATTGACCTATATGTAAGCATATTGCAGAAAAAGTTGTCATGTAGTGTCAAATTTATGAAATTTGTATAATTGGATCCCAAAGGAAACATAAAGAACTGTAGGTGATTACTGGAAATCCCTTACATGTTATAAATAAGGAATGATCATGAAATCACTTGTTTAAGTCATGTGCCTTACAGATGAATACAGATATAACACAACTGTAGCTAAAGATTTTGAATAATTAATTGAACATGTTTGTTGTATTAGGCATGAGTGATACGAGTGACCATGGCTGAATATGAGACACCGTACCAGGCGTTAGCCACATTTGAAGATGATGAAACAGATGAAGCTCCATCCCATGATAGAGATTTTATGATTCATGTTGTTCCAGAAAGTAGTATGTAACTTGTTTTTGTTTTCACAGAAAATAGCTTGTAAAGATTTTAACTACTATTTTTTTTCAAACCTTGAACTCATTTATTTACTTGTCAATGAGTACCAATTGCAATTTTCATGGATTGAGGAAAAGTTGTGTTTTTGTGTATTTGTCAAATTCTTCTTTGTATACATGTTTAACAGGCCTTTCGAAAATTTGAACCTAATTTGACTGTTAAATTCATGGTTCACCTTTACTTACCCATGAAATTCACAAAGATCATCATCCTATGAAAAATAACAAATCCACAGTAGATCACATGATACAATTTGTAGTAGCAGTCATGTGACTCAGTATTGTCAGCCATACATGTATGCAGTCGGAAACCCGGTTGAAATAGAACAAAAGAATCGAAGCTCTTTGTTAGAGAAGGCGATAAATGCTTACTGTAATGTTTACTATGGTGACAAAAAATTTAAAAGTTAATAGAAACAAACAAAATTACAATTTTCTTCTCAATTATGAAATGTTTTATTTTAAAAACACCATTTGTATAAGTTGTCAATTTATTTAGTACATAGTTAAGCAAAACAATTAGATATCAAGTCGACAACATGGGTATCTTTCAAGTTGGATGTAGAAAATGCATAACCTCCGATTTAAAAAAAAAATTACCACGGACGGAAAACATATCAATCTATTAGTTCAGTAATTTTCGTGTCTGCCCTTCCATTATGTGAATCAAGAAAAAATTCCAAAAATGGGTAACAAATGTATCGAAAAGAGAAAATCGAGTGCAATTTTTTTATGTTAGGGCGTGTTTGAGTTGAATATTTTGTTTTGATATCGTACATAGCAAGAATATTAGTTACATAGTGTGCTAGTGACCTAATACGGTATATATGGGGTCAGTAAATTCCATATGGGGTGAGAGCGAAGCTCGAATCCCCATATGGAATTTACTGACCCCATATATACCGTATTACGTCACTAGCACACTATGTAACGAATTTATCTTACCGACTATCTTAACGTGTGAAATTAAGACTAGTGATTCTCAAAATGAGCAAGTCTTCAATACTGTTAGCACTAAGAAAATACTTCCATTGATCCTACAAAAACAGATGGCAACAATAACGACTTGTAAGGTTTAAATGTGTTTTATGAATTTGTTTCAATCTTAATCATCAATTTCTTCGTCTGTTGGAACTTTTAAGATTTTTTCTCAGTACCGTTTTGTTTTTTATAAAGGGACATAACACCATTACTAACCGTGTATGAAATAAGCCCCTCCCCCTTCTTACCTAATAAGGAATATAAAGGGACGTAACTCCACTACTAACCGTGTATGAGATAAGCCCCGCCTCCCTACTAACCTAATATCAAATATACACGGTTTGCACGCGGACGCTTTTAACCAATCATATTCCTGGAAATGTATAGGAGGTAAGATAATATTTCATACATTGTCTCGCTTCAGATTCTATCATTTTTATATACCAAAGCTACAGGTTGACTTTATAACATAAAAAAATCACAGTACTAAAAGATAGAATATATAGGTCAAGTGAAATACCTATCGAATGAATCACAAAAACAAAGTAGGTGTGTTCGAATAGCCTTTTTTTACTGAAAGTACTTGACGACAGTCTTTCAAGTTGGATGATGAAAATGAATATCTTCGAAAAATTAAAATTTTTTGTGTGTGAAAACTAGGGTTTATAGTCTTCAACCACTAAAAAAATCTAGTCTGCCCTTCCACGAAATATTTAATTAGAATTTTTTTAAATGTTTATGAATTTTCGAAAATTCCACCTGACAACCTATCAGACAATAGTTTTAAGTTGAATCAATGCAGACAAGATCATTAACTGATGCTCATTAGCTAGTTGATACATTTGTCTTTTAAAATACAACTGACATATAAGGATCGTAATGGTGCAATGTGGATAAATTTATCGGTTTCTGAGAGCAAAATTGGGAGCGCGTCATCCCTACAATTGCTTCCATTTCTACGATTGTGAAAATGAACTGGCGTAATGGGGAGATAATTTTGACGAGGTAGAATCCTGACTGTATAATGAGTAAAATAAGATAAGCAACAAAAATTTTAAATTTCATATCTTAAAAATAACTTTACTTTTAAACATAACAATAGATACATTATTGTAACCTGGTGTAATTTTTACTTCAAAGTACATTCAAGTTGAAAATTAAACAATTATTTCTTGAATAAAAAACAGTGTTGAAACAGTTAAATATGTTTACATTTAATATTACCTGACCACTTTTGGCTATACATTTTTAATTTTTTTCAGCTCGATGGAACCACATAGAAAATTTGGATGATTTTTTTGCCAGAGTTTACAATTATCATCAAAGAGGAGGTTTTGGTTGTATGGTCATAGAAGATATACTACAACTAATGTTAGTACATCACAATTGAATATGAAGTGAAACAGTCAAAGTTTTCATTATTTTGTTACAGCCGATTGCATTGAGTGTGTAGGTGAAGGTAATAGCTTTGGTTAGCTTGCTTGCTAGTTGAACTCCAAAGTCTGTATTAGGTTGGGTAAACTACCTCCTTTAAGAGTAGACTACTCCAACAGATAACCAATCTATCGGTCTGTAGGACTAGACTTCTCCAAAGGAGATTAGTATACATTTGCACCTTTCATAATAATGACTTCAGGGTTCAGCTAGGAAGCAAGCTAACCAAAGATATTACCTTTACGGCTTTACCTACACATTCAATGCAGTCGGCTGTAATTGTTATTTCCTAATATTTGCTTCGAACCTCACTTGCCAAAATTGTTTTTAATGAATTCACAAAACACGGGTTGCGTGAAAATAATAATTATGTATTTCAGAAGATTGTGGCATGCATTTTAAACCAAAGATTTCTTCGTAATTAAAAGTAAAACCATAGAGTGAAAACAATGAGCATACAAATAAAGTTGCAATTTATTTATAACTAAAATGTTTAAGCTTTCAGGACTCAATTCTGTATTGATACTAATTATTGCATATAGTACATTTGATGACACCAATAACTGCATTTGAAATGTAAATTGAAAACAATTTTCTCTTTCTTTTTCAGTCAGTTCCTGTTTGTTGTTTTATTTTCTATATTTCTGATTGACTGTGTGGATTACGATGTCCTGTTTGCCAATATAAAATACAATGGTACACACAAGGTCACAATTCCAGAAGCAGTTATTCCCCTTGATCAATGTGTTCAAAGGTATGTTTATTTATCAGTTATCCTCCTTGATCAATGTGTTCAGAAGTAGATTCTCGCTACATTGAAGACCTGTTGGTGACCCTCTGCTGTTGTTTTTTATTTGGTCGGGTTGTTGTCTCTTTGACACATTCCCCATTTCCATTCTCAATTTTATTATTTAGCAGTTATCCCCTTGATCAATGTGTTCAGAGGTAGGTTTATTTAGCAGTTATCCCCCTTGATCAATGTGTTCAGAGGTAGGTTTATTTAGCAGTTATCCCCTTGATCAATGTGTTCAGAGGTAGGTTTATTTAGCAGTTATCCCCCTTGATCAATGTGTTCAGAGGTATGTTTATTTATCAGTTATCCCCCTTGATCAATGTGTTCAGAGGTATGTTTATTTATCAGTTATCCCCCTTGATCAATGTGTTCAGAGGTAGGTTTATTTAGCAGTTATCCCCCTTGATCAATGTGTTCAAAGGTTTGTTTATTTATCAGTTATCCCCCTTGATCAATGTGTTCAGAAGTAGGTTTATTTAGCAGTTATCCCCTTTGATCAATGTGTTCAGAGGTAGGTTTATTTAGCAGTTATCCCCCTTGATCAATGTGTTCAGAAGTAGATTCTCGCTACATTGAAGACCTGTTGGTGACCCTCTGCTGTTGTTTTTTATTTGGTCGGGTTGTTGTCTCTTTGACACATTCCCCATTTCCATTCTCAATTTTATTATTTAGCAGTTATCCCCTTGATCAATGTGTTCAGAGGTAGGTTTATTTAGCAGTTATCCCCCTTGATCAATGTGTTCAGAGGTAGGTTTATTTAGCAGTTATCCCCTTGATCAATGTGTTCAGTGGTAGGTTTATTTAGCAGTTATCCCCCTTGATCAATGTGTTCAGAGGTATGTTTATTTATCAGTTATCCCCCTTGATCAATGTGTTCAGAGGTATGTTTATTTATCAGTTATCCCCCTTGATCAATGTGTTCAGAGGTAGGTTTATTTAGCAGTTATCCCCCTTGATCAATGTGTTCAAAGGTTTGTTTATTTATCAGTTATCCCCCTTGATCAATGTGTTCAGAAGTAGGTTTATTTAGCAGTTATCCCCTTTGATCAATGTGTTCAGAGGTAGGTTTATTTAGCAGTTATCCCCCTTGATCAATGTGTTCAAAGGTTTGTTTATTTATCAGTTATCCCCCTTGATCAATGTGTTCAGAAGTAGGTTTATTTAGCAGTTATCCCCTTTGATCAATGTGTTCAGAGGTAGGTTTATTTAGCAGTTATCCCCCTTGATCAATGTGTGCAGAAGTAGATTTATTAGCAGTTATCCCCCTTGATCAATGTGTTCAGAGGTAGGTTTATTTAGCAGTTATCCCCCTTAATCAATGTGTTCAGAGGTAGGTTTATTTAGCAGTTATCCCCCTTAATCAATGTGTTCAGAGGTATGTTTATTTAGAAGAAGTTCTGCAATATTCTATTTCAATTTTTCACATATTTTCACTCTGAATGCTGTTTCATGTCTGATCTCAATAATGTTATAATTTTATAATTTATTCTTAGTGCAATATTTGTGTTTATAGTGGTGCTCAACATTGTTAAAGAATAGAAGAAATTTAACCTGCACAATTTGTACCTATTCAATATATATATTTTTTTTTCAATAATTTTTGCTATGTGATAAGGATAAATCTGATATTTTATTGGCGGCCTCTGTGGTCTAAGTTATTCCACTACTTTGTCACTAGCCTGTCGACAGTGAATACAAACTTTGCACGTGATAGGTGTGTTTGACTCCAATCTTAATTGACTAAAATGATCAGTTTTCCTGTGGAAGGTTGGTGCCTCTCCCTGCATACTCCTGCTTCCTCCACCAATAGGATCTGTCTGTCACAATATTAGCATGTAGTGCTGAAAGTGATGTTAAACACTATCAATCAACTTATCAATCTGTCATTCAAATTTTGATCTTTGAAAATTTCTTTTACATACCTTAAATTCTATAATACTTTTATAGTAAAGGAATAATCATCATAACTTATTTTTGTGTTTTTCAACAGGTTTAGCTTTGGTATTATAGTGTGTATACTTGTTGCTTTTGCATTCTGGGTGTTCAGAACTTTGAAGGTTATCTATAATGTCTTCAAATACACAGAAATAAGATCATTCTACAACAATGCTCTGAAGATAACTGCAGTAAGTAAAATATTTGATAAATGATAAAATTTATAAATATGAAATATTTTTTTTCTTTTCAAATCCTTCCTAAAAAATGAATTATAGCGTAAATCATGTAGATGTTCTAGATTTCGATATAAAATTATGTTTTTGAATTGATTCTGTTGTTTTGTGATTTAGTTCTTCAATTTACATGAAAAATATTATACAGTTTGCATGTAAAACTTTTTATTAGTCGAGTTGGATGTAGTCCAAAATTGTCTCATATTTGGGTGCTTTTAGGGCGTATTATAAATTATATATACATGTATTGTGTATTTTTAGGTAGAACTAGCTAACTTAACCTGGCATGAAATACAAAGAAGATTATTAGAAGTACAGAAGGAACAACAAATGTGTATACACAAACAAGAACTTTCAGAACTGGGTAATATTGATTGTCTCTAATTTTATAGCATAGCAAATCAATTAATTTAAGTAGGGCTACTTCATTTTACAGCAAATTGAAGTTATGTACAAGGCTCTAAAACTGACTCATGGGTACCAATTTCTCATAGATATTTGATTTTAGGGTTCTGCCTGAGTCTGCATAAATTCATATAGAAAAAAATGTAATAGTTGAGCACTTTTAAATTCCTGGTTCCCCTAGGCCTGTACCAAAAAACTCCACAAAAGTTAGTATCCAGCAAATAATAATGAATCCATAATATTATACTTAATATCAAAATATACAACTTCATTTTTATATGACCGCAAAAATAAAAAAAGATTTGGTCGTATATTGGTATCACGCTGTAGTCATCAGGGTTGTTGTCTAGGGTCAGTATATGTAAATAGAAATCAATGCAAGGTTTAAAAAATATTTATAACCACTACAAGAAGGTTGGGATTGATTTTGTGGGTTATGGTCCCAACAGTTTAGGAATTGGGGACCAAAAAGGGGTCAAAATAAGAATGTTTCTAGTTTCCAGACAAGTACTTGTATATGGATCTTTCTGAAATTGTACCACAAGGTTCCACATAACAAAGGAAAGGCTGGGATTGAGTTTACGGTAATTGCATCTATGGTTCAGGAATTAGGGGCAAAAAACAAACATTTTTTTTCTACATGTAGTTCTAGTTTCCAGACAATAACTTGTGTTTAGGTATAGGGATCTCTCTAAAATTATAATGCAAGGTATCACAACACAAAACGAATGCTGGGATTGAATTTTGGGGGTAATTGCCACAAGCGTTTTGGAAGTAGGGCCAAAAATAGGCAAAAAAAAAACTAGCATTTTTCTAGTTTCCAGACAAATTACTTGAGGTCAAGTGTACAGATCTCTCTGAAATTCTACAGCAAGGTATCATAACTCAAAGGGAAAGCTGGGATTCAGTTTGTGGGTAATTACTGAAAGAGGGGTTAAAAAAAAGCTGATATGGTAGGAGATACACACCAAATATGATGTGTACATTATTATATAAAGTATTGCGCAATAGCAGGAAATCATCAATTGCATAGTATTGCATTATAGCACAGTATTGTGCAGAAGCAAGAAATCCTCAAATCAATTGCACAGTATTGAACAATTGAAAGAAATCTTCAATTTCGCACTATTGTGCTATCACAATATTGCACCAAAGCAAGAAATCTTATATTGCACAGTATTGTGCAATAGCAAAGAAATCTTCTATAGAAAATGAATATAAAAATATTTCAACCCATTTCAAGTTTTTAAGATTTTTCACCACATTCATTTTCTGTCAGAAACCTACCCCCAGTATGTTATGTCAAAAAAAAAATTGATCACAATCCTAATTCAGACAGTATCAAGCATGAATATTGTGTCCAAACTTGTTCCAACGGTTCAGGGTTCGACCTCTGCGGTAGTATCAGGCTGCAAACAGCAAGGCATTTTATTCTATCCAAAAAAGATTTTTTTTTCGGTGGAAAAAAACCCTGGAGCATCTGACTATAAATGCATTTGAAAGTTATTCACAATGTTGTTATCAATAGTGGATATTTGCAGCATTAACATTGTACATATAATTATATGGAAGAGCTAAGAAAAGGTTATAATTTAACCCTTTTTGTGCTACTCCTTTTATGCATCACAATACTAAAAACTGTTATAGCATTATATTATATAAATATTCAGTAAAATTTTCCTTTTTTTTTTCTTAGTTTGTGTATCATGTGTATTGTATTTTATGGCAATTTGAGTCCTCGACTCATTTGCCTTTATAATTTATTTGCATCCATTTGGTATATTATGTTTTTTATTCTTCTAGATATTTACCACAGAATATTGAGATTTAAGAACTACATGATAGCTATGGTTAACAAGTCAGTGATTCCTGTGAAATTTAAAATGCCATTTGTTGGCCAATAGTAAGTACATATGGATAGGATGATAAACTTATATAAACTGTTTTTAATAAAAAGTGTAAAAAAATTTGACAAAGTTTTAGAAGAAAAATAATCAATCAAAAAAGAAAATGAAACAGATATTCTTTATTTAAGTAAAAAAAGCCAGCTATTTGTTATTAGAAATAAAGATTATTATGCCGTGCCTCAAGGCAGAGGGAGCTAGTACTAGTGTTACCCTTGACCGTCCGTCCTTCCCATTTATGTTTGAGACGTAAGCTTGAACAGAAGCATTCATATCCTTAAACACATAATTTTTAATTATTTTTTTTTAGCTAAAAACTGTTGTTATCAATACTTATTTTTTTAATTAAAAATTTTGTAAAACGCCTAATGCTATATTACTTTCAAAAGAGAGGAAAAAGACATTAAAGAGATATTCAAACTCATAAGTTGTAAAAAAACTAAAAATGCCATGACAAAGAGCTGATAAAAATGGACAGTATACAAAACACAACACAGAAGACTAAGGACTGACCAACATATTATTAACTTATTATGCTTTGCATGGGCAGTAGAAAAAAAAGGTATAGGACCAGACTATAATTGTAAAAAAAGGGGAAACAACCTGTGTTATAAGTATGTAATAACAGATAGAAGTTAGTACTTGTAACTTATGATTTGTATGATATAGTTATAATTTGTAATTCTTTTTTTTTCAGTGCCTTTTTAAGTACAGGATTGAAGTATAATTTAGATATAATTTTATTTTGTAAGTATGATTGACAAGTAGGTTTATTTTGAAATAATTGATTTCATTACAAATGTGCAATAAAACATTTAAGTCCTGTCATATCAATATCAGGAGTGAAAAATGAATTTAGCAGAACTGAAAAAAACAAACTAAGTGTAGATTATTTAATGATGTAATTTTACACCTTACAATATTTCTCCTGGAATGCTTTTTCAAAGAATTAACTTTTTTACACATGAAACTTTTATCAACTATTAATCTTTTTAGGAACTCCAACCAAATCATCCTTTAAGATAAAATTGTTGACTTTCATTAGTACTGTTTAATTGAATAAACTGTAACCTAATTGTATGAGGCAGATGTTTGTTTAACTTGAATCTGTATAGATTGGAGGGTGAACAGTTATTTTGATTTGCTTATCTCGTCAGAAGCTGTTTTTTCCTGTTTCTACATTGTCTATTGTGCAGTATATATTATATTACTAATGATGATGTCTTTCAGGGGGACCATGGTCTCCATTTGAAAACAATTGGAAACTTAAAGAAGAATACAAACATAAACACAGAAGAGAATATCTATCTCAGTTGTAAGTAAACAATGTTATTGTTTCAGTTGTTTAAAGACACCAGTCTGTGCTTTATATGGAAATGTAGGACTTTGGGTAAAAAGTAAAACCTCAAAAATACTGAACTCCGAGTTAAATTTAAAAAGGCAAGTCACTAATCAAATGGCAAAAACAAAAGCTTTACACATCAAAGGAATGGATAACAACTGACATATTCCTGACTTGGTACAGGCATTTTCTTATGAAGAAATTGGTGGATTGCACCTGATTTTATGACTAGCTAAACCTCTCTCTTGTATGACAGTCACATCAAATTCCATAATATTGAATTCCATAATGCTGTACATAAATTTTTGAATTGCATAAAGTAATTTAGATAAACATATTCTAAATGAACATTTTTACAGTTCATTATATTAATTTTTGTTATTTAAAATTTTAAGTCAGATTGTCAAGTTTACCATTATAAATACTTTAAAGGTCTGCTGAAATACTGTCTCCTATATTTCGTGCTGGTAGAGTTCCCTAAAGTGGATACCTGATGGTATGCAGGGTTGTCCGATAAACATTAAATGCAGCTAAATTGACAATAACACTTTTAAAGTAAACTGCATATCAGCCACAATACAATCATTTTAACAGTCAGACAATAAAAGATGCCATTTACTTTAGTGTTGTTGTCAATTTAGCGTCACTATGAATACTGTTCACACATTCTATTTTTAAATAGATTTTGAGACAAATTTTATTTTTCTCTTGTTTCTAAATATTTGTATTAAAGTTTTTTTTTGCAGTTTATCACAAAGGATATTATGGATAGGAATAGCCAACTTTATACTATCGCCAGTGATTTTTCTGTGGCAGATTTTATACTCTTTCTTCAGATATGCGGAAGTAAGAACATTTATGAGTTTTAAAACTCATGTTGTGTATTATTATCCTATTATTTGCTTCAAGTTATTTTTCAACATTACTTTGTGAAATATTTAGATATTCTTTTAATATTTTAATTTTGAATCAAGAAAAATAAAATGAAATGTTTTGTAATGTCTAATGATTGACTTATTGATACCGAATGTGTTTTCTTGTTATTATATGAAGAAGAAAATGTAGACTAGCATTTTAATGAATTGATTTATTATAACTTTGATGGCACAAAATGTCTAATGTTTTCAATATAAAAATCAGAAGATTTTGTTTTAATTGCCACTTAAAGAAAAATTTCAACAAAAACCTAATGAAACAGAAGAAGCAACTACTAGGGCTGCTAGATTAATACTAGAAACAGACCCTTTCGCTCCTTCTGCACCCTTATTCAAACACTTAAACTGGATGACAGTTGAACAGAGAATAAAATATCATAAGTTAGTGATGACATTTAAGTGTATTAATAATGATGCCCCATCATATCTTACTAACAAGTTTCATTATGTTTCAGACAGAAATCCGTACCCCTTGAGAAATGCTGTTCAAGGAAACCTCATACTCCCTAAACCAAAAACAGAATTATTCAAAAAATCTTTTATGTATTCTGGACCATTCTTGTGGAATAATTTGCCAATACCGTTAAGAAATATTACAAATATTAATTCTTTCAAATACAAAATAACAGATCATTTATTGAAATCAACCTAGCTGTATAAATAATATAAAAAACTGATCATGTCATCATGTTTATTTTTTCATCACATTTTATCAACTTGTATTGAACATTATTATCACACTTGACTTTTTATGCTAATGTATGTATGCAATGTACTAGTATATGTTTGTGTTTTGTTTGATTTTTCATTACGAGGGCCTCAGGGAAGATTAGTTATATAGCTAACTGTGTAACCCTCTTAAAATAAAGTATTGTTGTTGTTGTTGTTGTTGTTGTTGTTGTACAGTCTTCAACAATGAAGAAAATCCATACTGCAAATTGCAAGCTTAAATAGGCTTTGTAATGACAAATTCAAAACAATTCAAAGGAGAAAACTTACGTCCTGACTTATGAACAAAGCAATAAACTAAAAAGAAGCATAATATTCAGCGCATGCACTGCCAGAAAAACTTTTATAAAGAAAGAAAGTGTAAAAGAGGGCCACAAGATACCAGAGGGACAGTCAAACTCATAGATTTAAGAAAAATTGACAACGCCATGGCTAAAAAAGAAAAAAGACAAATAGACAGATAATAGTACACAAGACACAACATTGAAAACTAAAGACTAAGCTATATGAACCCCACCAAAAACCGAAATTTTCCAAATCATATGACTTTCATGATTTTTCTTTCCAATAGTTAATCAAAAGACAACCAAATGTTCTTGGAACTAGAAGATGGTAAGTTTTCATCATAACATTTTCATGGATTTTGTTATTGTTGAAATTTTTACATTCTTGATATCAATGAAAATTGATTAGAAGACATAGTAACATGTTCAAAATGACTGATTAACTAATTTCATGTTGCTACTAGAGTAAGAAGTTCAAATGAAAATTAAGGCCATATGTTTTTTGAAATTTTCTAGCTTACCATATTATATATTGAATTGCTTGAAAGTAAGCACCAGCAAATGCACTGTATTCACTTCAAGGTATAGATTTCATAAATAATATCCAAGTAGTAAATAAAATTAATGAAATTAATAAAATTATGTCCGTCTGTAATTCTAGAATTTTATTTAATCCTTTTTTGAGCTATTTACATTTTTTCCTTTTGTATATTTTCACATTAGTTAGTTACTGGAATATTAAGAAGAATATAATATCTTTTTCTTTGTAGGTCAAATTATGCTAGAATATATGTCAGACATTTGAATGAACTTGATCATGAGTTTACTGCCAGGTAATTCTATTTACACCTAATGTGTTATCAGATGTTCAATATTAAACCACCTCAATGGTCTTGTGGTAGTTTGCCTGCCCCAAGTGCAGCATTTCATGATTTCTAACACTGTCTGGGTCAAACCAAAGACTAAAAATTGGTATTGGTATTGTCATTGTTTACAAAGACTTTTTCTTTTTGGAGCATTTAGTCAAATGCAATAAAACCAAGTGACAGCATA
>CM034353.1:94170748-94264295 GCA_019925275.1 Mytilus edulis
AAAATAAGATAATATTCATCATTTTGTCTCCAGATAAAATAAAACATTATTTTGGATGTAAAAGTAATTATTTATTAAGTTCAATTTGAAAACAATGGTCGTAAATATCGCCATACGACTGGCAAAGTGAATTACTGAATCAAATGACAAGTTCTAAAACAAAACCAGTGATTATGCAAATAGAATTTTCTGAAAATCTCTGATGCCCGATGATTTTATGTGGAAAATGAAATCAGGGAAAAACATTGACAATCGCCGAACAGATAGAAAAATAAAAATATACTAGTACAAAATATAAAAAAAGAAGATGTGGTATGATTGCCAATGAGACAACTGTCTACAAGAGACCAACATGACACAGACATTAACAACTATAGGTCACCGTACGGCCTTCAACAATGAGCAAAGCCCATGCCGCATAGTCAGCTATAAAAGACCCCGATAAGACAATGTAAAACAATTCAAACGAGAAAACCAACGGCCTTAAAAAAGTTTAGTTTTGTTAATGCTTGATCCGGGGATGTGCACCTGTTTATACCTGTACTCAGTGGTAAAAACTTCTGTTTATGACTTTGAACAGAATATAATCCTGACTTGGAGGTTTATACAACACCAACTTTGCACTCTCCTGAAGAAAAAAATCGGTTCAGAAACAAACCAATTGTGTTATTATATATAAGCATAAATTATATGCAGATGATGCAGGATTTTAGTTGTGGAGAAATTGGAAATTTACTGCATGGAACTAAATTCATGAGAATTTTAAATTATTATGGATTCTAACAGACTACAATTTTCTACGTTTGCCATTCCTACAAAAAAAACCACTAGTAGATGAGACTTAAACGATCTTCCAAATGCGAACGAAAAATTGTTGTAACGTTGTGACCTAAGCAGAAAAGTTTTACCGATAAGAAGGTTTTCTTATTGTTTGCTTTGCTTATCAACCATTTAATCGATTTGCATACAGCTATCAACCTCTTTATCAATATGCATACACTAGTCTTACAACCATTTTTCGGTTTTGCACTTAACTAACACCGATTTCACTACGTTTTGTTCGTTCTTTGTGCTTTTGATTTTTTTAGATTCTGTATCAGTAACAGTATCATCTATCCTTTGTCCTAAAACAATAAAATTTCACAGTTAGTCAAGTTTCAGGGTTAGAACATTTTCTTTACCGACAGTTTATCAATTTTGTGATGTCTTAGGGTTAGATTTATTTAAGATTCAACTTCCATTCCGCTGTTTTGTGATGCCTTATTACTTGGGCTAACCAATCTATTAATTTCACAGGAATAACACGACGGGTGTCGCGTGCGAAGCAGGATCTTTTCACTCACCAGAGCACATGAGATAACCGACAGGTTAAGGTGAGGTTCGTGTTGATCAGTCTTTTTTTAGTTTTGTTTTAATATGTTCGAATGCCATATTTGAGTTGATAACTTTGTTATACACTTCAGTACCACGTGAACTCTTGTAATGTCACTTCATGGCGACAAAGAAAACAGGGTCAACATCGAGCACATATCGTTCAAACATTAATTAACCAATAAGACGATGGACTCTCCCATTCTTTAAAATGAAAATACTCTTCAAAGGACATCGATAATAAATAGGCATTTAACAGTCCACAAAATACCAACCAGAAAAACTAAAAGTTTAATTGATGGAAATGTCAAACGAACTATTAAAAACAATTAACAGAAGAAAACAACATACTAAGGTCGCAAATTAAAATGGAGCTTCTAAAACCTCTGCCCCTAGTGACCCAATTCGACATGAGGACACACAACATCTGTTTTCTTTCAATTTATTGCTTACTCTTAGTTTCAATGATTGGTTCTATTAAGTGTATTAGTCACCCATGATTAAATTTTATCATCATTTAAGGTAATAGGTACTTAAATAAGTGATCGAACGGATACTTATGACATTTTGCATGCAATACGAGAATGAGGAACTGTACATGAATAAAAAAAAAAAACACTATGCTTTGGTACTTGCATACTCTTTTAGATAAAAAAAAAATAGTATAACAAATATATATATAGGATACATGTAAAGGTCGTTAACAAATGATAATTCAATATCCACCTCATTAAGGCATTAATGTGTTGCGTGGATTTTTTCGTAGTTCTGATGAGGCGATGGTAAGTCTTATGCTGAGTTCACACGTAATTCGAATTCGATTCGCATTAACTAATTCGAATTAGTTTAATTCGCATTCGAAACGTTTTACGTCCTAACGTCAATTCTAATTCGAATTCCAAACGACGTTAACTTTTTTAAATTCGTATTAACAAAAACGTATAAATTTCTAATGCGAATTGTCTAATTCGAATCAATTCGAATTAAAAAAAAAGAAGAGTGTGTGAACGCGATAAGCGAATTCGATTCGCATTCGATTCGAATTCAATGTCTGTGTGAACGAGGCATTAAATTCAAACTTAAATTCGTGACATACTTTATCTTCTCTGACTTCTTTATTGTCCATTTTTCTTTTCCTTGATGATAACATAATTTTGTTTCCTTTAAATGCAATTTACATTTCTCATTTTGCATCATTTAATATAAAAAAAACTTATGGGATTGTTGTTTTTATGTATTTCAAGTACTAAGTATAAAGGAGGAAAATGCCCTTACCCTGTTTTGATTATGCTTAGTAAAACTGCCAAAATTAATTGTATGATGTAAATTTCCACGTTTTTTTTTAAGTCGTTGATTCTGATTTACTGACTTTTAAAAAGTAAGATCACAAAAATACTGAACTTAGAGGAAAATCAATTCGGAAAGTCCATAATCACATGGCAAAATCAAATAACAAAACACATCAAAAACGAAACGAAAGAACTGTCATATTCCTGACTTGGTACAGGCATTTTCAAATGTAGAAAATGGTGGATTAAACCTGGTTTTATAGCGCTAACCCTATAAACATTGCAGACAATTTTTGTCTTTTCCTTTATTTGAATTTTGTTCCAAAAGTGATGACTATTCCTCTGTATCGTGATTCTTGACTGCTTGTTCTCGCTTTCCCAACGATTTAGTAATATGATTAAAGTATAAAGTACTTTGACTATCTAAGTATCTTAAAGCATTCTGGTTTCGCTATTACAAAGTTTCGTTTCTATCTTCATTTTTTGTTGTAGCTTCCGTTAAGCCGATATAAATAAGTTAGATAGGGAGAATATAAGTACCCACAAAACAATTTTAACACAGCAATGTTTTTTCTTTTAGGGAACTCAATTTTGTTGCCTTATCTTCAATAATCTTTCGAAGAGTGTCTAGACTAGACACATTCATTTTAGGGTTAACTAACCTTAAATTTGAAAGTGGTATGGCGATTTATAATCTTCTTTTTGTTGTTGGATTGCTGCTTCTTGACGCCACCCGAATATCTAATTCAAGTATGATTTTTAAATAAATACTGGTCACAGATAACATCGTCTGACAACTGACAGATGATTTAAGTGCATGTTGAAGAATCATTTATTGAACCTCTGCTAACAATACCTAATTAACGTTGAAATTCATTTCATTATTTTACAACGAGTAGAAGTCTCCCCGGAAAAATCTTTAATTTTTTTTGTATTAATAAGTTTTCTCCTATGAAGTTTGATTTGGCTATCGACGTTGGCATATAGTAACTATAAAACTAGTTTTCTAAAATCGATGCGTCTCTTTATAAAATAGTTTTGCTTTTTAATGAAATGAATCTATCGATAAAATTTTTGCTCGTTATTTCCGAATGATTTCACTACCAGTCGGTAATCGATTAGAACATGAAGATTCCTTTGCTTAACCGTTACGTTTTCTTTTTAACGATTCATTAAACACAAATTTCTAGCCTTGTCCAGGAAAATCTATGCGACAATTTTACTTATTATTGGTTAGTAAACTATTTGTTGACAGTTGATCGCAAAATCCTATATTACATTACAGTGCGAAGAAGATCTGAAGAAGTATAAAAAAAAGATCACGACGAACTCACACTCAATTGACAGTATAAAAAATGAAAAACTATCATGTGTCCGAAGTGCTTATCGGGATTTACCTTCACCAGAAATGTTTGAGGGCCAATGAAGTATAAGATCCGGAAAAAAAAACAATTAATGAAGAGCTAAATGACCAAAAAGGACATAAAAATTAAAAAAAATCTGTCTATGGCCAACTTTGCCGTAGGGAGCTGAGACCTTAGTTGATTTATAATTTCAAAGTTGAATGAATGAATGAATGAATGAATGAATGAATGATCTTTATTCTCATAAACCAAATACATAGTTACAGAGAAGATATTGCAATAATATATATAACATATATAAGATATAGCATGTGTGAAATACAAATTAATATGATAAATATTTACACAAATGATAAATAAACACATAGTTGTATTAACCAGGAGGATAGACTTTCACAGAAATAGATTTAATAAATCTACAAAGTTTCTCAAGCTCAACAATATTTTGGGTTGAATATACTTGTTTGAATTTGATAACATTTATATTTTTATTACAATATTGTGGTAAGTATTTGCATCTTTCATCTTTGAAATAATTACATGACATGATATAATGGTATTCATCACCAATGTCAGCTGAGTCGCAAAGGTGACACAATCTTTCAGATCTTGGGATGTTGCGCCACCTTCCCGTCTCAATGGGCAAACGGTTATTCCCACATCTAAATTTACATAAGGTTATTAATAAATTAAATGATAGTACTGATAAATAGTGTTCAAATTTAAAAACATTTTTGTACAATCTATAACACAGCCCCTTGGGCGAATTGTTCATTTCTGTTGACCATTCTTGAATGAACTGATCTCTTAATCTTTGCTGAACACTCAATACAACCCAACGTTTCTCAAAAAGGTTGTGACTTTGCCATATATTTGACATTCCACAGTCATCAAAAATTTTCTTTATATATAATATCCATTTACTATCATAACCATAGTTATTGAGATTTACATATAACAGCTTATATAATAAACATGATAGTTTGCTCTCTTTCCCTTCTTGTAAACGACACCAGAAATTAATCATACGTGACTTGACGGTAACTGAAATCGGGTATCTTCCCAATTCCCCATAGACCATAAAATTGGGGGTTGAATTTTTTAACCTCAATATATGTTTGCAAAAACGCAAATGAACTCTCTCAAGAATATCTAAATTTTCAAATCCCATATCTCACACCCATAAGTTAGTATAGGAACAATAGCCTTATCAAACATATCGAGTTGGCACTCGATCGACAAGTTATTTAATCTGGATTTTTTTATTACAGCATACATTGCTTTAATCGCCTGGTCACGTAGATATTTTCTGGTGGAAAGAAATGAGCCACTTCTAGAAAAAATAATACCAAGATATTTATAGCTACTGACTATCTCAATTTCATTTCCATCTATATTAAATAACAAATTTCTAGGTATTCTACCTTTTGAAAATATCATAATTTTCGTTTTATTTATATTTATTTTCAATTTCCATTGTTTACAATATTCTGAAAATTTGTCCAACATACATTGTAAATCATGGCTAGATTCAGCAAGTAGTATTGTATCATCAGCATACAATAACAGAAAAAATTTAAAATATACAAAAATTTCATTTTCAATATCTTTTGTTACAGACTGAATTCCTTCAATATTAGAATTTTCTAAAAATTCTTGTAAATCGTTTAGATACAAGGAGAAAAGTAAAGGAGAAAGGTTTTCCCCTTGTCTAACTCCTGTTTCACAAGCAAAGACATCAGAAACTTCTGAATTATGAACAATTCTAGATTTGACATCATCATACATATTTTTAATAATTCTTAGAAATTTTCCGTTCACATGGTTTAATATCAGTTTGAAAAATAATGAGTTTCGATGAATAAAATCAAAAGCTTTTTCGAAGTCGACAAATACACAAAATAATTTCTTCTTTTTCACCCGTAATAATTCAAATAAAGCATATAATGAAAAAACATGATCCGTTGTGGAATAACCTTGCCGGAAACCTGCTTGGTTTTCATTTAAGATGTTATAATTTTCAACAAAATCCCCAAGTCTGTCGTTAAGAATTGACGTGAAAACTTTCCCTAGACATGACAAAAGTGTAATCGGCCTATAATTTTTTGCGTCTAATTTACTCCCCTTGTTTTTGAAAATAGGTATAACATTTCCAATAAGCCAAGCCTCAGGCAGGATTCCCGTATCAAATACAATATTAAATAAATGTACATAAATATCAACCATACAATCAAGAGAAGAAGCAATATATTCATTAATAACTTGGTCTTCACCCGGTGATTTATTATTTTTAGCTTTTTTTACAGCTTTCAAAATTTCATCCCGGGTTATTGGACAATTCAAATTGTCATTTACTGTATCAGAATTTACATCGTTTTCTATAAAAAACTCATTTTCGAACTTATTTTTGTTTAAGTCCTTGAAAAAATCAAATAAGGTTTGCAGTGAAATATTGCTTTTCTCTCTTTTTCTACCTCTATTGAACAATTTCCAAAATTCTTTTGCATTTTTTTGTTTTTAATTCCTTCATCTTTTTACTCATTTCAGTATTATGATTCTTAAACGGACTGTTTTAGAAAGGTTTGTTATAAATCAAGTCAGTACCGCAGTACTGACTACTTAGCTGCTAATACCCTCTGAGATTTATAGTTTAACAGCTATGGTATCGACCTAGTGCTGTCAAAAATGAAATTCTAATATGACGTCCTTATTACGCTTTGTAAACAAAGCCGTGTTCTAATGAGCACAAAATATGTTTGACACATGCGCACGAACTTACTGTGTATATTAACGTTATTTCCATCGTTATCCTTTAAAATATATACATTTAAGCAGCTAGCATAAACTTTTATTATATATTTTTATAAAACAACATATATTTACCCTGCTCGTAGTTTTTAAACTTATCAAATACGAAATGTAATGCACAGACTCCTCGGGAAGGAAACGGGAAAAACCAAACATTTTTACGGTATTTTCGTACGCTTCGACCTATAAAAATACTGTATTTGTCCTATTAGAATCGAAATAATTCCTTCGTGTCATGCTCTATGCTCATTTTAACATGGGTAGGCATTATATTTGATCACATTTTACACCACGCTAATGCTCAGTGTAAAATATCGACAAATATAATGCCTACCCATGTTAAAATGAGCATAGAGCATGACATGAAGGAATTATTTCTTAAACAAAACGTTATAAAATTTCATCAACCGAAGCAAATGTACAGTTTGATTTCATAATCATGATAAAAAAAACCCAACTAAAATTGCTTCTTAAATTGAAATTAAGAAATTGCACTAGAAAAATAAAAGTACATTGTATATTGATTTGGAAGACAATAACCATTGCAGGATATTACAGCAGTTCTATATACACTTATTCTCTTCTAATTTCCTTATTGTTCACTTATATGGCACTCTTTCTTTCAACTCTGTTGTAGCGTTTGCTTTTTTGGTTTATATACTTTCATTAATTTAAGCAATAAATTCCTGCTCTATTTTAAGTTTTTGTGTATTAATTTGTTAAAGATTTATATAGTTTTTTAACTCATTACCATTAATTTACATTGGAAATGTTAATTATAGTGGTTTTTTTTTTATGTCAAATATTGAATAGCATCAGGCTGAAAGAATGTAGGAATGTTTAATGTAAGGCAGTACTGTGAGAATATAATGAAAATGGCTGCTGTTATTTTACCTATTTTAAAACAATCCAATGTCGACATCATATCATGGACACATATCATTCTTCTGTCCAATATAGAAATGTCAAACGCACTTTAACGTGTAAAATCTTTAAAAAAAACAAAAAATATCATGTTTTGACCAGAATATCAGTAAAATGTTATGAACTTGAACGATGGTTGCCACTGTCATAATTTATTACCCACTACCCCACCCCCTCTCCTAAGGCAAAACACAACTGTATGCATACATGATGATATTGGGCGTTAAACTTGAAGAGAGGTTGAGAGATAAGGAAATGCCATGAACGATTCATGTAAATCAAATAATATTTTAGGGCCTAGTTGGCCGAGTGGTCTAAGTATAAAAAAGAAGAGACAACTCTCCACAAGAGACCAAAATGACACAGAATTTACCAACTATAGGTCACCATACGACCATCAACAATGAGCAAAGCCCATACCGCATAGTTAGCTATAAAAGGCCCCGAAATAAAACAATTCAAACGAGAAAACTAATGGCATAATTTATGTACAAAAAAGTCCATCTATTGAATCTCGAGTCGGTCAACACTGAAAATGAGATCGAATCTTACACGTGGCAGTTGCGTTCGACTCCAATCTTAATAGAATGGGAATGTTAGTTTTTCTACTGTATGTTGTTCTCTCCGGGTACTCCAACTTCCTCTTCCAGTAAAAACCGATCGCCACGACATTGGCTATAGTGCTGAAGTGACATTAAACACCAATCAATCAATCAATCAATAAATCAAGTAATCGAAAATATGTATTTCATGAATGCCATCTTTGTTAATATTGATAGTCATGCCGTCAAGTTTGAACTAGACTCCTAGCTAAAGCCAGAATAGTAAGTAACGACAATACTATTGATTAAATTTTCAATCGATTTTGTGCTACAATTTTTTTTCTAACTTACTGTCATGTTAACAAAATCCAGAAAAAAAACACAAAATGAAAGTAAATGAAGTTCATAAACTAACACAATCATCATGTTAGACATCGTAGACATATGGAATGCAATGATATCCGGACGTTCTACGTGGTACACATAACTCAGCGGTCGAACAGGCATGGTCCTTACAGTTTCCTGCAAAGTCCTGAAATACAAAACATCTAACTTTCAATGGTAATGACAAAATTGCTTCTTGTGTAATCGTTCAAAAAACTAACATTTACATCTCATATCTAAATATTTTTTGTGTGTGCCTAGAATTGATTGAAGATGCAGTTGTTGTATATGATCTCATAGGCTTTGATGAAAAATTAAAAAAAAATGTGATATTATATAATGTTAAAAGCCTAAATAATTAAAATTGTGTATTTTAAAAAGTGTACTGAGTCAAACTCAACTACAAATATACTTACTCCAGGTATTGTACTAGCATCTGCGTAATCTGCGCCATTTACAGTCATTAATGGATTTATGTTTGTGTCAGCTCTGTTGGAGTAAAAATAACATTGGTTCAGCATTCCCTCGAAACCGAATGACTCACACTCCGTCAATTGTAAGCATATAGCAGCACATGGGGAAATGGCAAAAGCATGGGTTGTCCATATGAGGAGACCTCCACTGGGCCTTGCATTTCTATATATCTTCATTGATGAAACTGAGGCAGAATTTTTAACCAGACAACCACAAACGAAACCAACTAATGCGAAAAACTTTAAAGCTGTCACCATGATGTGTATCTGTTAGAACAAAGAAAATATTTGTAATTTTTGGTATTTCCAGACAGTTCTTAAACATCAAAAACAAATTTCACACTCTTTGTTTCGCTGATAAACGCTTATTGTCGAATTGATTCATAAATTCAATGTTTAAAACTGGTGTGTTTTATATTGCATATTGCACTAAAGAACATAAACCTTGACATTTTTGGTCATTTGTTTCCGCTGTCATAATACAAACGTTTTTATCAATATCGGCAAAGATGACTGCATGAACTAATGCGCCTACATAATTCTCGTTGCAATGTATTTGCATAAAGACTCCTTATAAATAATCAAATTTAATTTGCAAGGTAAGTATCCAAATAAAATAAATCTTCCACAACAATATGAAACAATAGGAAGCTTACTCTTCAGTGAAGCATCAAACGTCGTTTTTCTAATGTACATATTATTGAAATAAGTAAAATATCTAAAATACCGAACTCCAAGGAAAATTCCTTTATCAAATGGCAAAGCAAAAAGCAGAAACAAATCAAACGAACGAAAAACAACACTGGAAAACAACTGTTATATTCCCGACTTGATACTTGCATTTCCTCATGGAGAAAATGGGGATTTTATAGCTAGCTATACCTCTCACATGTATGACAGTCGCATAGAATTCCATTTTATTGTGTGAGCAAAACAAATAGACATAAAAGTTTCAGACATCACATCAAACAACCACCTACCACCAATCAAAATGGCAAAGACGAAAACATACCAGCCATATAGCATACAACACAATGATTGGTGCGTGTATATGAAAATGAAATTAGATAAAATCAATGTGTTCAAGCAAACATCTTAAAGTGCAATGATAGCATGCGATCAACGACTTCATGATTAATACAGCACATGATTTTGAAAACTTTACTTCAATATGCCTGCTACATTTACTGCAATACATCTAAGAGTGCTACTGTACAGTAGGTCTGTTGACACTGGTAAGCTAGCTACGTTAGTAGCACTTAATAATTAAATGTTTAAATGTCTGAATTTAACATTCACATTCTTTTCCTCCCAAAAAAACATTTTAATAAATGTACAGATTTAACATTATTGTGCTGATATTTAAAGTACATAGTAGTTGTGAATATAAAATGTGTTTTTCATTATCACCCTTCACTGGCGATCCTATAGATTAATCTGTCGTAGAGTTTTCGCTAATTTAGCCCGTACTTTGACCTATAATGGTTTACTTTTACTACTTATTGTGACTTTGATGGAGAGTTGTCTCATTGGCACTCATACCACATCTTCTTATATCTAATTATAAAAATAATTATTTCTGTGCATTTACGATAGATATTTAGCTAATCTGCAACCACATTCGTCATCATGCCTAATATATCTTGTACTGTGTTACAATTCTAGATTCTACTGACGAGGAAAGGTAACACTAGGCCACTGAAAGCTGAATTATTAGGTCAGTCTAGGTGACCGAGTGGTCTGGATCGATGGACACAGTGCAGGCGGTATTGTCTCTATATCACTGTACCACGAGTTCGAGCTACCCATAGGTAGAAAGAACAAAAATTTGCAGATTAAACATTGTTGTGCTTATTTTTAAAGTAGTTATGTATTGCATAGTGCAATGCATTTTGGTGCCATGATATCTCAGTTGCATGAGTTCGAATCCCGGTCAGGAAAGAACAACGGAAACAGAACTTACATTGTTGGGCTGTAAATTATACGAATTAAATACACATAATGTGTTTTTAGCCTTGTATCACCACCACTGGTGATCTGATTGATTAAATCCGTCGCAGAGTTGTCAATGCTTCAGACGTACTTGTATATATTGTTATCTATGCGACAGCAATTAAAGGTGTTGAATCAGTATCCGAATCATAATTTGTTCGATTTTCTTAAATATATCAGTGATAAAGAACGTCCTGCACCCTGTCATCCAGGGGAGGGGAGTATTCTTTTATCTTATCTTTCCCTCACCAAAACATTGATAAATCTTATAATAATCACTTATTGATCAAATACGCAAAATACGGGAAAAAATCCAAAAGTTTCAAATTTCATAATCTCTTTTGTTTATCTGTGTCATATCTTTATTCTAAGTGAATATTGTGTCCAATCAAGGAAGAAACATGTATTCGGTCAAATGCAAAGTTATGTACCAAGTCAGGAATATGATAGTTGTTTTCCATTCGTTTTACCTTTTTATGCTCATAAATCAGTTGTTGTTGCACCTTCATTACTCACATGCCAGCGCTCAAATCATGCCTTTTTCAAAATCAAAACTATTTACATGACGTAGACTACAGTTAAGAACCATCTCTTAATAATTTTCGAAACGAAAAAAATCAGGTGGTAAAAAACTCAGAATGAGAGAGAGAGAGAGAGAGGAATGAAAAACAATCTCATTGCTATCTATTTAGATATATATATATATATATACTAGAACACACCCGCGAAATCGCGGGCATTCAGAGCGGAGTTAAAAGTATGTAAAGTGTTGTTAGAAGTTTTATACCTCCTCCTTCATTTCCAAAATTTCAATATGAACATACATTTAGTATGTTATGAACATTTAAGTAAGGAGCCTGTAGTTCAGTGGTTTTCGTTTGTTTGTGTGTTACATATTTGTTTTTCGTTCCTTTTTTGTACATAAATAAGGCCGCTAGGTTTTTCGTTTGAATTTTTTTACATCGTCATTTCGGGGCCTTTTAAAGCTGAGTATGCGGTATGGGCTTTGCTCGTTGTTGAAGGCCGTACGGTGACCTATAGTCGTAAATTTCTGTGTCATTTTGGTCTCTTGTGGAGAGTTGTCTCAACATGGCAATCATACCACATCTTTTTTTGTTGTTATCAATGAATATTGTAAAATATTTAATGAATGGAGAATTTCAGAAAAGGTATCAAAAGTTCACATGAATAATTTTAGCGCTTATCTGTATATTACTATATAAATAAGGGAGCTACCATTTGATTTTTATGGGGGGGGGGGGGGGGGGGCTAGGATGAAAAATTTTGTCCTGCATTTTTTTTTTAGTTATAATCTCTGTCCTGCCTTTTTATTTTTCATTCTATTCGGTCCTGCCTTTTTTTTTTTAGTTTATCCTAACTTTTTTTTTGCAAAGTGTCTCATCCTGCCTTTTTTTTTTACTCAAAACTCCTGTCCTGCCTATTTTTTTCAAATTTCATCCTAGCCCTCCCATAAAAATCAAATGGTAGCTCCCTAAAGTGTATTTACTTTCAATTCTTAGTTTAGTAATCGATCCATGGTGGTAAATTGACATAGTATACAGACCCTCTCCATTTAATAAACTCTGAACAGAATTAAAATACACTTTATTCGTACTATTTGTTTGTTCAAAGTATACAGAAAAACGCAAACCGGAAGTATAATCTGACTTAAAATTTCGTCCAATGACGGGACAATATCCGGATGCCTTTTTTCTCGTTTTTCTCCCAAAATAACTCAATCTGAATAATCATATGAATGGATGACAAATGCGACTATGCCCTGTACATATAGGACACAGAGTCGTGTTGATTAATTTATTGTGGAATGAAGAGAAGCGACACCAAAAATGAGGTCTTCTCGTTTAATAGTATAGATATACAACTCGTCTAAACATCAACCCAACAATGTTAGATCTGTAAATTTGCTTTCGCAAATTTTTGGTTCTTCCCTCGCCGGGATTCGAACCCATGCTACAACAGATGTATCCATCGGATCGCCATCAATGATGGTGATACATGGCTGTGTACATAATGTATATACAACTCGTCTAAACATCAACCCAACAATGTTAGATCTGTAAATTTGCTTTCGCAAATTTTTGGTTCTTCCCTCGCCGGGATATATATATATATATATACAAACTTTTGACGCAATATTCGTTGTTTAGTAAAAAGACTTACCCAGTTTATAGCTTAGTCAAAAGACCTTTTTACACACTGAAGTTTGGCGTTTTTAACAATCGTCCGGAATTTTAATTAATATTAGCTTTTTCTTGTGGTATTTTTAAATGAATTTTAGTTTCAAACAAAGAAAACAAAAGAATCAATTTTCAAAAGATCTTTATATAAAAGTAATTTCAGAATCCTCGATAATTCGGATAATGGTAAGCGCAAAATAATTTTAAAAGTGGGAACTCAAGATTTCCATTTCAATGGATTTATTTAGTGTAAACAGTACTAGATAGTCTACATTTTGTTTAAGAAATGGCAAGCAATTTTATTCATATGTCGCCACAATAGTACAACATATATTTTTAATTGGATCATGTCCTTGATAGTTAGAAAAAGAACATTATGCCATCCTCCAGTTGAATATTCTTTGATATTCATTTTGATTTTCAATAATATATAATCTTCATTACTTATTAGTTTTGATATCTGACATTATATTTTTTATTGAACTTCGACGTCGAAAAAATGACAGTTTCATATTCATTTCGATATTATTTTGATATTAGACACTCGATGTTTTCTTGCTCGATAAAACTTGCTTTTCGTCTTTCATACTTTTCCATCTTAATTAATGAGAATTAACAAACAGTTTATTTTCTTATTTTGTATATTCGGCGATATTTGTATTATCGCATTCATTCCGATTTGTAATATTGGAATTTGGTAATTGATTTAACATTTACAGGATGATGTTTTCTATACAAGTTTATACATTATTTTTCAATCTTTTACTTTTATTTTGTACTTTTATGTTATCTCATTTAGAACTCAGGGGTCTCGGGGTGGCCGCGTAATATAAGTTGTCGAATTACTGTATCACTAACCTGCTAACACTGAGGTTATGAGTTTGAATACAGCACGTGCCAGGTGTGTTCGTCTCCAATCTTGGGTAGGATTGTCAGTTTTCCTGATGCAGAGTGGTGGTTCTCTCCTGGCACTCCAGCTTCCTCTATAAAATAAAACTGACCTCCACGAATTAGCACAATAGTGCAGAAAGTGTCGTTTAACAGCCATTCATCAATAGATCATTACGGCAACTCCCCTAAACCCGTGTATCCCTAATTCCAGATTACTCCAGCAAATTAACGAGTAAGACCGACTGAAATAGTCACTTTACAAGTTTTATGGTCATATAAAAAAGAAAATGTGGTATGACTACGAATGAGAAACTCTCCACAAAAGACCAAATGATACAGAAATTAACAACTAGTCAGCTATAAAAGACCCCGAAATGACAAATGTAAAACAATTCAACGAGAAAACTAAAAGCTTAACAAAAAATAAAATAAGTAACACAACAACCATTGAATTACAGGCTCCTGACTTGGGACAGGCACATATATACAGAATGTGGCGGTGTTTAACATGTAAGCGGGATCCCAACCCTTTCCCTAACCTGGGACATTGGTGTAACGGTACAACATAAGAACGAACTATAAATATCAGTTGAAAAAAGCTTATGTATGTGCCTGTCCCAAGTCAGGAGCCTGTAATTCAGTGGTTGTCGTTTGTTTATGTGTTACATATTTGTATTTCGTTAATTTTTTTAATATAAATTAGGCCGTTAGTTTTCTCGTTTGAATTGTTTTACAATGTCATTTCGGGGCCTTGTGTAACTGACTATGTGGTATGGGCTTTGCTCATTGTTGAAGGCCGTACGGTGACCTATATTTATTAATTTCTTTGTCATTTTGGTCGCTTGTGGACAGTTGTCTCATTGGCAATCATACCACATTTTCTTTTTTTTATATTAACTCATCAGATGAATAAATAGAAAAACATTTAACAACAAGAATGTGTCAAAAGTACACGTATGCCCCACTCGCACTATCATGTTCTATGTTCAGTGGACCGTGGAATTGAGAAATAAACTCTAATTTGGTATTAAAATTAGAAAGATCATATCATAGGGAACATGTGTACTATGTTTGGACTTCAACTTCATCAACAACTACCTTGATAAATTTTTTTTTTATCCTGAAGCGGGACAAACGGACAAACGAACGGACGAACGAACGGACAGACGAACGGACAGACGAACGGACGTACAGATTAGAAAACATAATGCCCCTGTACCATTGTAGGTGGGGCATAAAACACTTCATTGGAGCAGTTGATCGTGATGGCGTCACAATTTCTTACCATTAACATTTTAAATAGTTCATACACTTTCTTGTGTTTCCACGTCAGACGCTTTGTGCAGTTATAAACAAGTGGGGGTATTTGAAATAACTCCAGTCGAACTGTCAATTCTTAAAATTGAAAGTTTTTACATAAAACATAAAAAAAATACCCAACTCTCTACAGTAGTCCACATGTTACCTATTTGACAACAGGACCTTTACCCCTTTCTCTCTTTTCTCTTATTTTTCAGTGTCCATTAGCACTTTTCAATATAGAAATAAGAGATATGTTTTCATTGCCAATAAGGAAAATAATCACCATAGTTCAAAGTACAAGTTTGTCGAATTATCGGATTGAACTATTTAAAAGATTGTTAAGTTATATATTGTTTTTCTTTTAGTTTCGTCATTTTAAGACTATGCCATTGAAATGGATTTCAAACTTGATAATAACACTAAATAAGGAGCATTTTTGTTCTGAAAATGTACGGAAAGATTACCATTTTAAAAAATAAACGTTTTGTAGACTTTATTATCATTTTATCTGGATTAATGTTGCTTAGTCTTTAAATTTTAAGTAGGGTTTTTGCAGACTGCTTTTTTTTCTTGTGGTCGTTTTCGATTTCTGTTATGTTTTTGTCGGTTTTCTCTTCTGATATGAGTATTAATTCTTCTTTTGATATCCGCCTCTATTTTTGTGTGTATAATTAATTGAAACACTAAGGATTTTCTACAACTGTCTGGGATGATTTTAGTTGTATTTGGCATTTGGGCCTCCAATATAAAAATGATGTCAATGATAAGTTTTCTGTGAACAAAAAGTAAAATCACAAAAATACCGAACTCTGAGGCAAATTCAAAAAGGAAAGTCCATAGTCAAATGGCAAAATCAAAAGCTCAAACACATCAAACGAACTAACAACAACTGTCATATAACTTAGTACATGCATTTTCTTATGGAATTCTTATGTAGAAAATGATGGATTACACCTGGTTTATAGCTATCTAAACGTCTGACTTCTATGAAAGTCACATAAAACTCCATTATATTGACAACGATGTGTAAACAAAACAAACAGACACAGTATGTAAGATGTCAATAAAAGGGATACAGTATTCAACATTGTGTAATCATCATAATCACTCACGACTGGCGTTTAAAATGTAACGCTATTCGATAAGACGTAATATACACCGCTGTTTACTTATTTTTTTATTTGGATCGAAAGCGAAACAATTATTCCTGTAATCGGGCGTCTTCCATTTTGCGATTCTGGTACTGTAAGGAAAAACACGCTTCATCTCTCCCATGGACCCTTTGTTGGGTTTGTACTAAGCTGTATGAAAAAGTATTATATTGCTAGATTGTTAATGGTTTATTGGATATATGTTAGTTTTACAAGTATCACCGGTTGTGTAATGTTCTGTTTCTGTGTGGTCCAATAAGTATCAAGCTTCATTTTTTATATCGATCTCTGTATCTCTTGTATTTTTGTAAAAGTGAATTCCACATTCGTCGGACGCATATACACTGAATTTTGTGTTTCTCTTCTCACACAAATGTTAAGTGGTTTGTGTATCCTTGAAACTTATTATGTCTATACTAGTAATTCTTATACACCGTTTAGTGGAAGAGGTTCCTGGAAAGGCCTGCGTGTTGAGTATAACATACAATCCATCTTTGCTTATAGTCGATTTCGAAATTTTAGTTACTTTTTTAACCTTTCAAATTTAAAGCAGTTAAAAAAAAAATCTTAAACTTTACCTGATCTAAATATTGTTGAGTTTATCATAATGTGCTAAAGGAACTGACTAAAATTCTCCGAAACAAGGTAAGAAACACAACGTCAAATAAATAAATTCCACGACAATGAAAATATTTCTCTAATCACGACCTTAATTATCAAAATACACATAAGGAAAGCATCGATACCCTGAAGTTCTGTATGGTACACAAATGTCGTCTTTCAAACAAGTATGATTTTTACAGTTTCCTGCAAATCCCTGAAATAGAATTAAAGTTAAACATGAATTATGCACATTCACGTTTATGAAATATGCATTCGTGTATGTATAAAGACACCATTACAATATACATATATTTCAAAACCGACCAATTTATAATAAGCGTGTTCCCGCCAAAAGAATGAAAATGTGTTTATATTTTTCGAACGTGATAAGCAAAGGATTTAATACACGACTTGGCTGCAAATATAAAACAATGATTCAAAAGTCTCAATAAAAATACTAATCAGTTGTGGAAAAACATGAAATTAAATAACAGTATATAAATGCATTCAAAACCCGATCAAAAAGTTTTGCTTAAGTGATGACTGTGAAGCAATTCGTACCTTTTTAGAAGATAAATCTTTGTTGTTAGTACATTTATCTGAGATGCGGTTAATTTTATAGTACAAAAATGTTTAAATGCGAGATTCGGAGCCATAAATTCGTTTTGTTTTGTTTGTTTAAATTTAAATACTCATTATAGCTCGCTTTAGAGTTGTTCGTGTATAAATACGATATTTTGCTCCCTATTTCATAGCTTTACATCGATTAGATTGGTTGAGGTTAAGTCATTTTGTATGAAAATGTCTGCAAATATTTAAAGATACTGTATATCTAATCAAAGATATGCAACTCTGGGGCTGACACAAGTTTTAGCACTAACATTTAAAAAAAAAAGATAATTCACGGAACTAGACATTTATTGTTACGTGATATAGACAGTTTTACGTACTAAACAGGGGCGGATCCAGCCATTTTAAAAAGGGGGGGGGGGGGTCCTAACCCAGGACAAAGGGGGGTTCCAATAACATGTCCCCATTCAAATGCATTGATCGTCCAAAAAAAGGGGGGTTCCAACCCCCGGAACCCCCCCCCCCCTCTGGATCCGCGCCTGCTAAAATATGTTGGAGCATTTCATTTTTTTTGTACATAAATTAAGCCGTTAGTTTTCTCGTTTGAATTGTTTTACATTGTTGTTTCGGGGCCTTTTATAGCTTTTTCTGAAAAATAAAGGGGAAGTCGATACAAATTTCTTATTGAGGTCATAAAAATCTGACTTTGTGAAAAACATCACCGTTTCCTACAACTAATACGCCAAAAGGAAAAGTCAGCAAAATGGTGGAATTTTAGTGTCACAACAAACAGTCAGACAGCATTGCAATGGGAAATCAATGTGCACTTATTACCTGCCGACTTCATTGTATACTCATATGAAGCGCAATTCATATTGAACCTTATCAAAGACAAACAGAAAAAAACATTTTGCAAAGTACTTTAATTTCACTTTCAGCTACTAGTGTATTAACTGTGTTATGTCTCTCTATAACCAACATTTCAGTGAATTCTTGCATATAATATATCCCAGTGACCTTGCAATTAGGGATACTACCGAAACTAGAAGGTATGCGTCATAGTTTGAACCTCATTTCTAAAACAGATCGACGACTTCAAACTAGAATCTTTGACAAACATGACGATTTCAACTTCCGCAGTCACATAACATCTTCCATCGTACGGCGTAAACGTTACGTGCATCCGTGTTACAACGTTACAGACTTCATCAACGGAGATATGCTCCTTACACAAAAGCTTCTGCAACAGAGTTATAAAAAGAGTAAGAAATCAACGCTACATTAGTTTTACGGCATTCATTACGAATGGTTTGACCGAAACGATATGTTGGTATCGCAACTCACTGGCGGTATTTTTTCTCAGTCTTCGATCTCCAGATGTTAGTATAGTATTCTGATCTGTAATATCTGGGGAACTTTTCTTGTCGATGTCCTCTTTCACGCCTCTTTTGGAGTGCATGTCATTTTCTCAGTTTCTGATTATTACTCTGATTTATCTCTTCCTAATAGAGTTACGAGATTTGAGATTTATGAACATTATTGTCGCCTCTGTTTACATAATTTATATGTAAGTTGTATTTTCACATCAGTTGGTCGATACATCATGCCCGGTGACTAACATTACCAACGGGTATCATCAGCTCAGTAGTCAGTTCTTCGGTATTGGCATGATTTATAACAATCCTGTTTAAAATTGTCCGTTTATAAGTTTTAAAATTATAAAGAAACCAAGGTTTCAACTCCCTCTAGCAAAGATGACCTTAGATGAATTTGGATATTTTATTATGTTAATTTTTGGTCATATAGCTCTTCAAGTGTTTCGGTTCTTATTAATCTTTGACTTTCAAATATTGGCTGATGGAGGTAGATCAAGAAAAGGGCTTCGAACGCATGAAATTTATGTAACGTGTAGTTTTCACTGTTTAACCAATGATTAGAAGAAAAATGTAGTTTATTGATATATTGCTTACCGTTTTATGTTTACCGCCATTTGTACTTTTCATATGTTCTGATTACAAACTGATTCTTTATATATAGAACTCAAAGACAAATGGGAGGTGTATAAAAATAAAATTCAAAAGAAAAGCTTTTTTATTTATATTTTTTAATTTCTTTTTTATATGTTCAAAGTGTGACTAGAAATAAAAGAAAATTATATGACAACTAGGTTATTGCATTGATATATAATACATAAAATTGTCTTTTGTATTGATTCTATATAATTAGTAAATACTAGTATATATGCAAGGGCTTAAAATATTAATTTTTCTGAATTTAAAGAATAGAGTTACCTCCCATAGACCATACACAAGGTAATATCATTTGAACTTTATATTGTGAATATTGAGGTTTTCAGGTTTACAACAAAATAAGAAAGATTTATATGCTCAAATGTCAAATTGTTATAAAAATTTATCTATATCCTCATGGAATGTTCACGGCCTTGGAGACAAACTTAAAGATGAATTGTTTATTGAGAATTTAAAAGGTGACATAAACATACTTTTAGAAACCTGGAAGGGAGAATCTAAAGAATTTAAATTGGAAGGCCATTGTATTATCTCTAAGTCCCGTAAAAAAAGAAAAAAAGCAAGAAGGTATAGTGGGGGCATTATTGTTACTATTGAAAAGCCATACTTTAAAGGCATTACATATTTAAAAGAAGCAACAACCTCGCCAAATAGACTATGGCTTAAGTTGAATAAGAACTTTTTTGGATTTGTACATGATATTTATCTATGTGCTCTTTATATACCCCCCTTTTCATCATCTCACTATGATAATGACTGAGATTTTTTAGAAAATGAGATATCTACTTTCTCCATGAATGGACAGATTGTATTAATTGAAGATCTAAATGCTCGAACTGGCCAAAGAGCTGACTTTATTGTAAATGATTCTGTTCACATCAATAATTTTGATGGTTTTGATTTACTCCCTGAAAAAAGGCAAAAAAGGTTTTGTTTTCTATTAAAACATATACTAATTCTCTTGGCAGCCTTCCTATCACCTTAGTGAGACCTATATTAACTTATAATTCTGAGATAACATATTTGGACTCATATATAACATATTTCAAAGCTAAAAAAAGAGCTTTGGTTTCTGGAAAAATTGTGGACCCATTTAATTTTATTGACAAGACTCCAATAGAAAACTTGCATCTTAGTTATTGCAAGTTTACCCTTGGCACTAACAAGAGTGCCTCAAATTTTGGTACAAGGAACGAATTGGGAAGACTGCCTATTGAATGTCATATAAAAACCCAAACTATTATGTATTTAGCAAGGCTTTTCACCTCAAATTTGAATCCCTTATTACATGAATCTTTTCAATTAACTAAAACTTTGGATTCTAGTGGCTCCTATTCATGGTTCACTTTTGCAAAAGATATTCTTTCTGAATCTAACATTGATATAGATAGACTAAAAACCTGTAATAATTTAAAACAATTAAAAAATATTAAAAGCTATATTAAACCCCAAATAAACTCATATTACAACAACCTGTTGATGGATAAGTTGAAATCTATTGATTGTTATATACCAATTTTGGGTCTTCTGGTTATCGGGACTGTCTCACACAATTTATACTATTATGTCAGAAAACGTGGAACATGTTTTAGCTATTATGATTACGTTGAGTTGTCGTCTGCCTATGCAAGAGCATGGTCATCATGTAATAAAGAATTTATTTGAAGAACAGTTTATTCGTCTCTCGTTACTTGCGCTTACCATAGTCAATTATGTTGTGTTACAGTCAGAGAGAAAATCCCGTTGTAATAAGACTTTAGTTTCCGTTTTTGTTTGGTGATAATTGTATCGCCAATGTTATAATAAGTGCTCAATTATACTGGTGTACAGTCAGAATGAAAATCCCGTCGTTAAAACATTAGTTTTAGTTTTATTGGTGATGATTGCATCTCCACGATTTATATAAGAAGACTGCGTTTAGCAACAACTACCATTATGCCAATATTGTATTACTGTATACTTACTTAATTTAAGTCAACCAAATTTACTTGCATTTAAGACATATATTGTGGTATATAAAATTGTGCATGGTACTTAAGTTCATGTGCGAGTTAGACATAAAATCTACTGTTTCATATGATAATGTTGATCATTTATGTGTGTGTGATTGTGAGTGATGCGTGCGTGTCTGGTTGTAAGCTTTTGTAGTTTGATATTTTCATTTGAAGTCAATTTAAGAGTATAGATCTCTACTAATTTCACAAAGATAGGAACGCAAAGTTACCATTGCAAAATATACAATATAATGAGTATTGACACATCAATTTTATTATTATCCATTGACATGTATGCTTATTTAAGCAATAATAGCAAGAAATGGTATGAAATGTCTCAGAGTATACTAGAGTATGAAAGTAGAAATATATAATGGATTAAGGAAGAAAGCAGTCTTTTAAATTATATTGTAATGTGTTCGGCACTTCCGATAACCAGACAAAATTTTTCAAATTTTATAATTTGGGGCGGGGATGTTATATACCAATTTTGGGTCTTCTTGTTATCGGGACTGTCTCACACAATTTATACTATTATGTCAGAAAACGTGGAACATGTTTTAGCTATTATGATTACGTTGAGTTGTCGTCTGCCTATGCAAGAGCATGGTCATCATGTAATAAAGAATTTATTTGAAGAACAGTTTATTCGTCTCTCGTTACTTGCGCTTACCATAGTCCCCCATCCAAGTACACGATATGATGATAAAAGTAAATTAAATTTTTATAAAGGACTTGAGCCAAATCTATTGATCAAACCTTACCTCTCTAACCCAAACTTTGAATTTAGAAAATTAATTACAAAACTTAGAATCAGTGACCATTCATTATTAATTGAAAAGGGAAGGCATTTTAAAATTCCTCGCGAAGAGAGACTTTGCAAAAAATGCAAAGTACTAGATGATGAGAAACATTTCTTAATAAATTGTTCTCATAATTCAAATATTAGATTAACATATTTTAATTGCATTAACAGAGAAAGTAATTCATTTGCTAATCTCACTGACAAAGACAAAGTTATATATATACTTAACCCATCAACACCAACACAAGTGAATAAACTAGGATCCTTTATAAAAAAGTCAATGGAACTGAGGACAGGGGACCCTTTAATATTTACCTGAATTTGTGTATATATATTGAGTTACTTAGTTATTGTCTTTATTTGTTTTTGTTGTTGTTATATGTCACAAACTGTATAGTTTATATGGCAATAAAACTTTGAATTGAATTGAATTGAATATATTAAAACCTCTTAACAGGCGAACGATTAGAGGGATCAATAAATTTGAGTACTTCAATTTGACATCAACACCGTATTCTTTAAAGAAAGAAACTGTAGAAGAGGGTCGATAGATACCAGAGGGTTATTCAAACTCAGAGATCGGAAATACAGAGACAACGTCATGGTTAAAAAAAGATTCAAACAGACAAACAATAGTACTTAAAACAACATAAAACAAAACAACTAAAGACTAGCAGCACGAAGATGTTAGCAAAATTAAACATTGAGGAGAACAAGGATATAACAGAAGGTACATCATACAACTACGAGAAAATCAGAACAAAACTAGTTAGCACTTGCAAAAGTAAAACTTGATAAAGTAAGACCACAGTAGTTTACCAATTATCAAATAATCTAAATCGTCATAAAAGTTGATTATGATGGAAGTTTTTATTGACCTTGACTGGATATACTACAGCCTTGCACAGTCGATATAGAAGACGAATTACGGTACAACAATCAAAAACTTAGGAAATCGCATTAAAATTTACTTTGAACGTGCGTTCGGCATGCATTAAATTTTTGCAACACTTTTATTTAATTGTTTAGAGCGTGTTCATTCATGTGAGACTCTCTTCGTCACTGACATAAATGTTTTTAAAAGCAAAATTATATAAATATACTCAAATAAGATAAGCCACACTCCGTTTCCCTAAGTCGGTGGCAACATTTATTGTTAAAAAAAAAAAACTCGCAAAATAAACGAGAGATATGAAATTATGTATTAGATCTTTCATTTCAACATGTAGAATAGTGGAGAAAAGCGACATAACAGAATTTGCAAATATTACAAAGTTATATCGAGGGATCTTAATGTACCAGATTAGCTAATATATCGAAATCAAGATCTTCTTACATTTCAGATTCGGTGACGGTGCTTCTAGATAGATTTCAATTAGCGAAGCTAACTGGTGCGAAAACTATGGGATCACTTGATAAACAAATGAAATGCAGTTTGAAGAAGGTCAATCGTTTTTTTTTTAATTAAAGATGTTTAATTTTTTTTATCATGCATTTTTTTTAAAATTTAGGTATTTATCAGTTACAATTACAAACTTACATCAGACAATGCATTGGCTTCCACAAAATAATCGATCGCTTCTAAATCTGGATAACTTTTTGCAACATTCGAGTAGAAAGAACAATTGTTTCCGTTTGTATTGAGAGCAACAGATTGGCATTTGGTAATCTGTGAGCATACACCAGCACATGCAAAAATGCTATCAAGACTGGTTGTCCAAATGGTGTTCCCAGTATTGCTTCTAGTTATGTTAGACATCTTCAGAGACGAAATTGATGTACATTGCTTGATATTGCCACCACAAATGAAAATAATTAATATCAACACCCTCAACGCTTTTGTCATGGTGTATCTGTAAGAAAAATCTAAATTATATTTATTTCAGTTTTTATTATATATTCAAGATAACAGAAAATGCTATACATCAATCTTTGATTCACTGATAAAAAAAAATCCAAAAAATTCAGGATTGAAACTATGTACGCGTGTGTTTTGTCTAAAAAGACTTATGAGTGACGCTCGAATAAAAAAAAGACAAATAGACAAATAACAAGTACGAAGTAAAGAGCATTGATGATCCAAACTTCCTAAAAGTTTTGCCAATTAGCGCTGAAACAATCTAGCCCTAGTAATTCGAAATTGCAAAGTTTTGTAAAAAAACACGTTTAATTATGACCGTATCACTTTTATCTTGACATGCATAATCATAAGTTGTTTCTTTTTTTTTTTTTACAAAACTGTGAAGTAAACTAACGGTACCAATTTTTATTTTTTTTATCTTCGTCTGTTAAAAATTCTGTATGAATTCTTCTTTAATTAAGTATCCCTATCTTTCCATTTTAGTTACTTACCCTTTTTCTAGCTTGGTTGGTTGAAATTCATACGGTTCTAGGTACTCACCCTAAACTGTCTGATGCTTTTAGGCAAAATGTTCATCAATAATTAATAAAATTATTTGGTGGGGATAGGACAACTTACATTTATTGTATTTTTGTATCTTTTTAATGGTACATAACCAATCAATTGTTTTATTTTGTTATGACGTCAATATGAAATTGAAAGCCGCTTGAAATTCAAAAAGGAACCAATTGATCAACAATTTCAAGGGACGTGTACCTACAGATAAAATCATCGATTTTAGACCGACAAACGGATGCGAACAAAGATTTTATTTTAAAATGTTTGAAGCTATAAACAAACACGTTATTCATCATTTTATTTTTGATTCACTACATTTACTTAGTAATTTGAAAATATGATTTCTTTTATGTTTAACATTATAGGACATTTTCCTTGATGTTTTGCAGAAGTACCATATTGATTTTGAGAATTTCACTTGCCGTTACTTACAAATGTCAGGTTTAATTGTAATATTTTTGGTAAAGCCCAATATTTTTGCATGCAATGATTGTTATTTTACTTATATGTAATATAAGTATTGTTTATACAAACAGAAAAGCCATTTTAGTTTACAAGTAATTAATTTTATGATAAAGATGCTGACATCATAGATGCAATTAATTAACATACACAGACCACTTGTTATATCTTGAGGTTAATTTGTCTAACATTTGACACTTTGAAGTTACAACTGGAATCTCACTAGGAGGCACACTAATCTTTTCTTAATCAGATACATGTCACAAACAATCACTGTAGGAGAGAAAAGCAGAATATGATACCAGATCTCTTTAATACTGATTACACAATAAATAGTATATTATTTGAGGGTCAGTAGGTCAGTCTCCTCCCCCTGGATGTTAGATGTACCCAGTATGTGTGTAAAGCCAATTGCATGGTCTTTGTATATCAATTTCTTGGTTCATAGCAGCCTGACTAGTGGATGGAGTTTTACAGTGCTATTATTCAATTTATTCAACTGGACTTCATTTTTTTCTTTTCTTATGTAGACGACACGCGCGTCTGGCGTACTAAATTATAATCCTGGTATCTTTGATAACTATTAGAGAGTATTATGTGATCGAGCAGAATCAAATATATCATCAGATCCTTATATAATATATATTTCTACAGAGATTTCCATGAGTGTTATATATTGAACTGGCTTTACATTCTACACAACTGTTCTAGGCAAATATATTTGTTTGAACTTTTATTTCTGATATAAAGATGTATGGTGCTTGGAGTTTTCTTTGCAATTATTATTATCTGAAGGCAACTAGAGATAAGATTGAACAAAATATTCACTTCTTTAATTCAAATATTATTTAGAAACAGCCACTTGGAATTTTACCTATCCTGATTTTTATTTATGTCACCCCTATGGAAATAATGTCACCCCTATGAAAATAGGGGTGATATATTGTTATTGTTCCGAATTTTTCTTCCACACTTTTTGTCCAGCTTAGTTCTCGGAGATGACTTGACATACATTGATAAAACTGTACCATAATGACAATCCCCATGTGCAGATGTGCAGTTAGGGTCTGGAATTTTTAAGATGGCCGCCGTTACCATGGAAACGGCAAAAATGTGAAAAACCGAAAAATGGTCCAAATTGAATGTAACTTTCAGACATTATAACTCATCATTCGAAAGCGTGAAATCCATCGTAAAAACTTTCAAAATGACTACCGTTGCCATGGAAACAGTCCAAACGTGAAAAAAAACCGAAAATAATTCCTTAATTAATTCATAGTAAATCAACCGTTACAGATACGACCTTAAACCTACCCGCGTATTGCCGTTGGAATTTTGAGATTGCTGCTGTTACCATGGAGATAAGGCTAAAAGTGCAATATTGACCCATTTAAAAAAACGTCAAAGTACCATTTGCTTGTAAGTTTTAAGCTCATTCCCTGTTAAATGATATTGAAACGTCATCTGTCCTTGAAATTTTCAAAATGGCCGCCGTTGTCATGGAAACAGCAAGAAAAAAAACCCCAAAAAACTCGCAAATTTGAGGGAAAATTCTGTAACCAGGAGTATGTGCATACGATCAAATACAAATCTGTACTGCAAAACATCTTCTAGAATATGCTAGAAGAAAACTAATATATAACTCAACGTGCTTCTATTCTATACATAAATCGTGCTTTGAAGAGAGAATCGCCACTGAGAGAGAGAGAAACACGAAGAGTACACATAAGTGACATTTCTGCACTTGCACTAAAGTACACATCCGTTAATTGAACACCTGCTACAATATACACATGAGCTAAAAATCAATCGATAAGCGTGTAATTAAATTGTACAAGATAAAATACATGTATCGTGTGATACGCGAGTATTTGAAGAATAAAATGAACAGTTAGTATGCGGCTCCGTCAATATATACACATGTTGTCTGTCCAAGGTCCCCTCTAAAAAGAATATTAATGTGTTAAGTCCACGATAATATACTTCAGTGTCATGTAACACCACCTTTCTTCCTCGCGCGTGTGTCTAATTTAAGATTTTGAAGAGTTCCCCAACTATATATAGACATCAATCTTATTCTACGAGAAGAGAAAAAAAGGGGGGGGGGGGTGGTCAAAGGCATGTATACAATATACTAGACGTGCCATGTGACTTTGGTACATTCAAACTGGTTGCTGCTACTGTGACAATTTCCAGAGCGGGGTGACATCCTCAGCTATTGCTTGCAATGGCAATTCTAGTTCTTTTTATTATTGTATTAGTATATAGTGATCCATGCTTTATTTTATTTTTATTTCCTTTTTTATATTATTTTTACTTGCTGTCTTCATATATACCCTGCCGTTCAAGCATTCTGCAAATAATTATTTAGTAGTTTCATGATCTTAGATAGATAAGATAAAGATACTTTTAGTATAATTTTATTCAGTTTTTGAATTATTCTAAATAAGTCAAACAGTTATTTTCTTGTTAGTAACAGTTTACATTTATAGAATTATTACATAAGTACAGCTTTTGATATTGCCTTAAAAAATTATTACTGACACCTTTCTTCATTTCTTATATTGCATATTTTAACACTGAGGAAATGAAGACATAGACACGTCCTGTATGCACTTTGGTTTCACCAGATTTACAACACAAGGATTAGACATTATCAACATGATCAAGTTCTTCATTTTACTTTGGATGTGGCATTACAGCTTGACTTACTTGGCATGGACAAATAATTTCCACTATTGTTTATTAATCTTTACGTTTATTCAACTGTACCTCAGTCGTACCTACATATTATACAGAGCATGAACTTTGTCAGTATTCTTATTATAGTATCACCAACTTATCAGTGGTTTAAAGCACATTCAGCAACTAGTTCTCACATTTATCAAGTTCAGAACGATCCAATGTTTCAAACAGGATTACATTACAGACATGGCAAGATATTCAACTTTTTGATATGAGACTCAATGCATTTCAACATGGACATAAGTGTATATATCCGTTCCTTTATCTATGTGGATATATTATTTCTCCAACCTATCAATCAGAGCATGTAGCACAATTAGCTTATTGACTACAAGGCAGTAATTACAGCCTCATCAGTGCCCGTGCAAACATTCCAGAAGTATATGTTACTGATTGTGAACCAGAATTGTAAACCTACTCCGTAAATCGTGATGTACCATAAAGGACAAAGTACAGCCTCATCAGTGCCCAAGCAGTCCAGAAGTATGTTATACGATCTTCAACGATTTTCGGTACTTATACATCTTCGGATTTCAAATGTTTGGCTTTGAGCGTTCCTGATGAAGGTAAATCCAGAAAGCGCTTCGGACGCAATAAATTATAAAACGTGTTGTTTTCCATTTTTATAGCGAACCTGATTGTAAAATTACTCCATAACTCGAGATGTAGCTAATTTCAGCAACTTAAATCCTTAAAATTGGACAACATACACTTTTTAAATAGACAACTTTACATTTAAAATATGTCAAAACCAAGGATCTATACACTTTTCCTATTAATTTAAGATATTATAGAGATTGTTTATATCTTCTTATTGATGTTAAAGATATTAATACTTTGGGATATAGTGATGTTTATTGTAGAGTATAATGTATTTTAAACTTTTATTTACTCACACAATGTTTAAATTGCAGATGGCAGTATACATAGCATTTGATACTACATCTACCCCAGAATCTAACAGTACTTTATAGCTGTGAAATCTGACAAATACCTCGAAAAACAATATTAAATATATAATAATAACATCGTATTCAATGATGAGAGCTTTTAAGCCTGAAAAGTATTATTTTATAATTGCCTCAACTGAACAGAGTGGCATTTTCTTCACAAATTTGTTTAGGAAAATTTATTATGTTTGAATAATGAATGTATAGCTCTCATGCCTTTATGGTAATCTACTAGCACATGCATACCTTGCATACAAACATCTTCAAATGAGATGCCAAGTGTCACCTCTTCAGGGAGAATCCTCGCTCCAAATTCCCTAAACTAGCAGATTGTTATACAGGCAGTTTCTCCCGGCCACTCTGAATTGCATACTGAATGCATTTCTTATAATGTTCAAATCTATTATCAACCAATCTGGTGCAGCTGTTGCATTTCAGAAACTTATACTGACGCACTCTATCATTGATATACTGAATATCATTTATATAGCATTCTCATCATTGAATGTACTGAATATCATTTTTATAGCATTCTAACCATTGATTACTGAATATAATTTTTAAAGCATTCTTATCATTGAATATACTGAATATCATTTTTATAGCATTCTCATCATTGAATATACTGAATATCATTTTTTATAAATTCTGATTATTGAATACTGAATATCCTTTTTATATCATTCTCATCATTGCATTACTGACTATGATAGTATTCTCATGTTTGAATCTTTAAACATGTAAATTTTGAATTATTCTTGTTTTGAAACTGGATATTATTTTTGTATAGCATTTTTTTTAAATTGGAATACTGAATATCATTTTTTATAACATTTTCAAAACTGGGATACTGAATTCTATTTTAATAGCATCACTAATGTTTTGAATACTGGATACCATTGTTTATAAATTCTCATGTTTGATTTCCCAACAGTATGCAGTTTTGTTAAGGAATTTTAACATTAACTTCTAATCTTTAAATACTAAATATCATTAGTAATACATTTAGTAACATTATTATGAATCAGTATGTAACATATATTTTCATTATTATTTTTTCTTTTTTTCTTTCTCATGACTTTATTGAAGGTGAATAAATCCAAACTCCTAAATCCTTTGGGGCACTCATCTGTTTCCATCTGAGTTTTTGGACCTTAATGGAATTTTATCACTGATCATTTCTAAAATTTCATTCATCCCCAAGCATTTCGGGTACAAATTTTATCAAATTTATTCCAGTGCCAGTTTGATAGACACCTGCTACTTCACTAGAACATGGGCTATCCCCCAGGCAGACCTTGCACTACCTGGCTGCCGATGAGACGCCTAGTCTCATCGCCTAAGTGGAGAACACTCGCTTCACATTCCCCGGATGGCGCATTGTCGGCAGGCAGGTTCTTCCTTACACTGAAGGTTGCAAGCTGACTTGCTCAGGCAGGAACTCAAAATTCCGTTTGTATGATGAGTGTTTCTCATGGGCCAAAAAATTGATAAATATTATTATTTATTCTAACTGTCTTTCTGCTTTAAGCCAGAACCAACTCTCTACAATAGTCCACATGTTACCTATTTGACAACCGGACATTTACCTCTTTTTACCCTTTCGTTTATTTGTCAGTGTTTATGCACACTTTTTAATATAGAAATAGGAGATGTCGTGTTTTGATTGCCATTGAGGAAAATAATCACCATAGTTCAAAGTACAAGTTTGTCGAATTTTCCATTTGAACTATTTAAAAGATTGTTCAGTTACATTTTGTTTTAAAAAGTACGGAATGAGTACCATTTTGAAAATGAAATGTTTGCAGACTTTATCACCATTTTATCTGGATTCATGTTGCTTTAGCCTTTGGATTTTAAGAAGAGTTTTTGTAGACTGCTTTTTCTTGTGGTCGTTTTCAATTTCTGTTATGTTTTGTCTGTTTTCACTTCTGCTTATGAGTTTTAATTCTTCTTGTGGTACCTTCCACCTCTATTTTTATTTAAAGTGTATAATTAATTGAAACACTAAGGATTTTCTACCACTGTCTTTTCTGATTGGGTTCCATTAATATATCCCCCAGAACTAGAGATTAAAGAAACAACAGACACGGCTTCCTCCGCCTCATTTTTAGACTTATATCTCGAATTTGACTTACTCAGTCATCTCAGTACCAGAATCTATGACAAACGAGACGATTTTAATTTTGAAATCATAAATTTCCCCCACCTTAGTAGCAATATACCAACTTCACCTGCATATGGGATATATATTTCCCAACTTATTCGATATTCAAGAGCTTGCAGCTCCTACTCAGACTTTGTAATACGTCATCAGTGTCTGAGTAGAAAGTTGATGAAACAGGGGTATGTCAAAGAACGTCTCGTTCTTTTTCTAAAAAAGTTCATCGGAAGGTACCAAGACCTTGTTGATAAATATTCCGTATCAACTTCACAAATAATACACGATGGTCTTGATGTATAGATTCTTCGTACTGATGTTGTTTATCATTTTAACAACGTGTTTTATAGTTCTTTCATTTGTCTTTGTTCTGTTATTAATATTACTTTTACTGTTGAATGGTTTCATGTGATATCCGTTTCACGTGGCTCGGTACTTATACATCTCGTCAATGTGTTTGTATTGGCTTTCATTTTTTTGTGGTTTGTTTTGTATTTGCGACTTTTTGTGTTTCTTTTGTTCTTGTAGCGTGACTCTGTGCTTTGGAGGATCCCGTCAGTATGATATTGTTCTATTGTATGTCATTATGGTATATTTCTATTGTGGGTTACAATGTGCGTTGGGCCACAGGCGTCGGAATCATTCAGTCGCGCAGTGGTATTGGCTATTTTTGGATTCTTATAGATTCTATATATAACTTTTGGACTGGTTTGAGTCTCGGTCTGTTTCTTAAATTTGTTCTTGCATGCTTTTTATTTTTTAGCCCTGTATGCTAACATTCCCATGAAAATTTTAAAATTGTTTGTACGCACATTGAACGACAAATTTATGTGACGTGTGAAATTTTCTGACGTCAGACACTCAATAAATGTGTTCGTAGATAGTAGATGTTTTTGTGTTCTGTTGAATAGTTCCTTTTGAAATTGTTAAACGATGATGACTGATGTACCCACTATTATATTTATTGTGTCTGTTTATTTAACGCATCAATGTAAAAATATCGGAAATTGATGAGACTGTCATTAAAGTGAGAGGGTTAGCGCTATAGAACCAGGTTTGATCCACCATTTTCTACATTTGAAAATGCCTGTACCAAGTCAGGAATATGACAGTTTTTGTCCATTCGTTTTAATTTTGATGCGTTTTGTTATTTGATTTTGCCATGTGATTATGGACTTTGCCAATTGATCTTCCTCTAAGTTCAGGATGAAATTTGAAAAAAATAGGCAGGACAGGAGTTTTGAGTAAAAAAAAAAGACAGGATGAGCAACTTGGTAAAAAAAAAGGTAGGATGACAATTTGTGTAAAAAAAGTCAGGATAAACTAGTAAAAAAAAAGGCAGGACCAAATAGAGTAAAAAATAAAAAGGCAGGACAGGGATTACAACTAAAAAAAAAGCAGGACAAAAATTTTCATCCTAGCCCCCCCCCCCCCCCCCATAAAAATCAAATGGTAGCTCCCTTACGATCCAAAGGGTATCATCAGTCATCACTTTTGAGTCGACAGGATATGTCATTGATTCAGTATTTTACCTATATTACCATTTTAAAATTTTGAATTATTAACAACACTAAGGATGTTACACATCCCGGAATTTATTACGTTTAAACCCGTATTTGGCACAACTCTTTTGTCGTTTTGGTTTATAATAAACTTTAACTTCGTAAGCTGTTTGACTTTGCAGTCGTTTTTAATCGAGCAACAATGATGAGTCGTATATAAACGAAATGAGGATCACATCGTTACGAAATCTAATCTCGCATCATTGTCGATATTTATTATTATCTTTATCTATTTTTATGGATTCCATTAGACATAATATACACCGCTGTTCACTTATTTTTTTATTTAGATCGAAAGCGAAACACTTATTCCTGTGATCGGGCGTCTTCCATTTTGCGATTCTGATACTATAAGGAAATAACACTCATCAGCTCTCCCATCGACCCTTTGTTAGGTTTGTACTAAGCTGTATGAACAAGTATTATATTGCTAGATTGTTAATGGTTTATTGGATATAAGTTAGTTTTACAAGTATCAACAGTTGTGTAATGTGCTGTTTCTGTGTGGTCCAATAAGTATCAAGCTTCAATTTTGTGATCGATCTCTGTATCTCTTGTATTTTTGTAAATTCTACATTCGTCGGACGCATATACACTGAATTTTGTGTTGTACTTCTCACACAAATGTTAAGTGGTTCGTGCATCCTTGAACTTATTATGTCTATACTAGTAATTCTTATACACCGTTTAGTGGAAGAAGATCCTGGAAAGGCCTGAGAGTTGAGTATAACATACAATCCATCTTTGCTTATAGTCAATTTCGAAATTTTAGTTACTTTATTAACCTTTCGAATTTAAAGCTTGAACTTTACCTAATCTAAATATTGTTGAGATAATTATATATGTGCTAAAATGACTAAAATTCTTCGAAACAAGGTAAGAAACACAACGTCAAATAAATAAATTCCACGACAATGAAAAGGATACTCTAATCACGATCTTAATTATCAAAATACACATAAGGAAAGCATCGATAACCTGCTTTTCTGTTTGGTACGCAAATGTCGTCTTTCAAACAAGTATGATGTTTACAGTTTCCTGCAAATTTCTGAAACATAATTAAAGTTAAACATGAAGCGAAGTTTTCTATATATGAAATTGTGCACATTCATGTTAATGAAATATGCATTGGTGTATGTATAAAAACACAAAGACACAAAAACACAATTACAATATACAGCTATTTAAAAACCGACCAGCTTGCAATAAGCGTTGATGATAACTATATTAACACTGTGCTATTCGCATTTTGTTACCGCCAAAAGAATGACAATGTGCTGATATTTTCCGAACGTGATAAACAAACGATTTAATGCACGACTGTGGCTGCAAATATAAGACAATGATTCAAAAGTCTCAATAAAAATACTAATCAGTTGTGGACAAACATGAAATTAAATAACAGTACAAATGCATTCATAACCCGATCAAAAGATTTTGCTAAGTGTTCACTGTAAAGCACTCCGTACCTTTTTATCTGAGATGCGGTTAATTGGATACTACAATTTTTTTTAAATGCGAGATTCGATGCCATAAATTCGTTTTGTTTTGTTTGTTTAAATAAAAATACCCATTATAGCTCGCTTTAGAGTTGTTTGTCTATAAATACATTTTGCTCTCTATTTCATAGCTTTACATCAATTAGATGTGTTGAGGTTAAGTCATTTGTATGAAAATGTCTGCAAATGTTAAAAGATACAGTATATCTAATCAAAGATATACAACTCTGGGGCTGACATAAGTTTTAGCGATAACATTTAAAAAAAAAGACAATTCATGGAACTAGACATTTATTGTTACGTGATATAGACAGTTTTACGTACTAAAATATGTTAGAGCATTTCATTTTTTGTACATAAATAAGGCCGTTAGTTTTCTCGTTTGAATTGTTTTACATTGTTGTTTCGGGGCCTTTTATAGCTTTTTCTGAAAAATGGGGAAGTCGGTACAAATTCCTTATTAAGGTCATAAAAATCTTACTTTGAGAACATCACAATTTCCTACAACAAATACGCCAAAAGGAAAAGTCATAAAAATGGTGAAATTCTAGTGTGACAATAAACAGTTAGACAGCATTGCAAGGGGAATTCAATGTGCACATATTACGTGCCGACTTCATTGTATTCTCATATGAAGCTCAATTCATATTGAACCTTATCAAAGACAAACAGAAAAAAACATTTTGCAAAGTACTTTAATTTCACTCTCAGCTACTAGTATATTAACTGTGTTCTGTCACTCTATAACCAACATTTCAGTGAATTCTTTGTATATAATATATCCCAGTGACCTTGCAATTAAAGATACTAACGAAACTAGAAGGTATGCGTCATATTTTGAACCTCATTTCTAAAACAGATCGACGACTTCAAACTAGAATAGTCACATAACCTCTCCTATCGTACGGCGTAAACGTTACGTGCATCCGTGTTACAACGTTACAGACTTTATCAACGGAGATATCTTCCTTACAAAAAAGCTTCTGCAAGAGAGTTAAAAAAAAAGAAGTAAGAAATCGACGCTACATTTGTTTTACGGCGATCATTACAAATAGTTTGACCGAAACGATATGTTGGTATCGCAACTCACTGGCGGTATTTTTTTCTCAGTCTTCGATCTCCAGATATTAGTATAGTATTCTGATCTGTAAAATCTGGGCAACTTTTCTTAACGATGTACTCTTTCTCGCCTTTTTTGGAGTTCATGCCATTTTCTCGGTTTCTGATTATTACTCTGATTTATCTCTTCCTAATAGAGTTACGAGATTTGAGATTTATGAACATTATTGTCGCCTTTGTTTACATAATTTATATGTTAGTTGTATTTTCACATCAGTTGGTCGATACATCATTCCCGGTGACAAACAGTCCCAACGGTTATCATCAGCTCAGTAGTCAGTTCTTCGGTATTGGCATGATTTATAACAATCCTTTCTAAAATTGTCCATAAATTTATTAATTTTGAAATAATAAAGCAACTAAGGTTTCAACTCCCTCTACAAAGTTGACCTTAGATGGATTAGGATATTTTATTATGTTAATTTTTGGTCATATAGCTCTTCAAGTGTTTCGGTTCTTATTAATCCTTGACTTTCAAATATTGGCTGATGGAGGTAGATCAAGAAAAGGGCTTCGAACGCATGAAATTTATGTAACGTGTTGTTTTCATTGTGTGACCTTATTAAAATCTCTTAACAGGCGAACGATTAGAGGGATCAATAAATTTAACTACATCGCAAATACAGAGACAACGTCATGGTTAAAAAAAAAGATTCAAACAGACAAACAATAGTACTTAAAACAACATGAAAAACTATAGACTAGCAGCACGAAGATGTTAGCAAAATTAAACATTGACGAGAATAAGGATATAAAAGAAGGTACATCATACAACTACGAGAAAATCAGTACAGAACAAAACTAGTTAGCACTTGCAAAAGTAAAACTTGATAAATTAAGACCACAGTAGTTTACCAATTTTCAAATAATCTAAATCGATATAAAAGTTGATTATGATGGAAGTTTTTATCGACCTCGACTGGATATACAGCCCTTGCACGGTCGATATAGAAGACGAATTACGGTAAAACAAACAAAAACTTTGGGAATCGCATGAACTCCAAAAGAAGCCATAATAGGGGCGTCGACAGGAAAAGCTTCTCTTGCTATGCATATATCGCCCGCTATGCGAATCCTCATTTAGTCCAGATATTACAATCGGGAACAAGACACAATCGGTACAGATTACACGAATATTTAGTGTGTCTGACGTAAATACAAAATTTAATGCTGGTATCTATGATGAGTTTATTGATTACTTCAGATCTAGTGGGTTGAAAACTGACCAATCGTTTTATGAACTAATTAGTATGGTGACCGTTACACGTATGTTGTATTGATTTCAGTCGTTCTCGTTCCTCATAATTCCTTTTGAACATATTTTGTATCAGAAGCGCTTTACATTTAAAGAAGTCCGTGTAGTGTGAATATGCACAGGTGTACCGTAGCACTGAGATATGTAATTGTTATACGATGTAGCAGAAGGTGTCGTCTTGATGCGAATTTTGAATTTGACAATTGGAAAGTTCGAAAAATATAGAAAATTGTTTTTCTGCCGAAATAAATCCTGCTTAATATGAGTACAAACACAAGACGGTCAGAAGGATTACACAATAAGTACTCATGAGAATACCGACTGTCTATTAAAATAGTAATCAAGCAACTTCAACAAATATGGTGTCGATCACAAAGTCCTCAATACATTTGTTATGCAAATCTTCGCCGTTTCCACAAAGTGTGATGACCTGAAACAAGCAATTCCGTTGTTTTGCTTTTGCCTTTTACACTAAGCAGATAAAGTGAACTTTGTTTATTGTTTTCATATTGAAATTGACTTTGAATATATTAAAGGTACCAGGATTATGAAAGTGCGTTCGGCATGCATTAATTTCTTGCAACACTTTTATTTAATTGTTTTGGGTGTGTTCATTCAGGTGAGACTCTCTTCGTCACTGACATAAATGTTTTCAAAAGCAAAAATATATAAATACACTCAAATATTATAAGCAACACTCTGTTTTTCTTTAGGTCGAATGCAACGATTTATTGTTTAAAACAAACCGCAAAATAAGCGGAATAGTAGAGAAAAGCGACATAACAGAACTTGCAGATATTACAAAGTTATATCAAGGGATTTAAATGTACCATATTAGTTAATACATAGAAATCAAGGTCTTCTTACATTTCAGATTCGGTGACATATATAACAAATAGCGACGGTAACTGGTGCGAAAACTATGATCACGTGATAAACAAATGAAATGAAGTTTGAAGAAAATTTAAAATGAATATTTTTATCATGTATTTTTTATTTTATTTTAGTATTTACCAGTTACAATTACAAACTTACATCAGACAATGCATTGGCTTCCACAAAATAATCGATCGCTTCTAAATTTGGATCACTTTTTGCAATATTGGAGTAGAAATAGCATTTGTTTTCGTTTGTATTAAGAGCAACAGATTGGCATTTTGTAATCTGTGAGCATACACCAGCACATGCAAAAATGTTATAAAGACTGGTTGTCCAAATGTTGATCCCAGTATTGATTCTAGTTATATTAGACACCTTCAGAGACGAAATTGATGTACATTCTTTGATATTGCCACCACAAATGAAGATAATTAATATCAACATCCTCAACGCTTTTGTCATGGTGTATCTGTAAGAAAAATCTAAATTAGATTTATTTCAGTTTTTTTAATGATATATTCATGATAAAAAAAACATCCACAAAATTCAGGAATAAAACTATGTACGCGTGTTTTGTCTAAAAAAGACTTATTAGTGACGCTCGAATAAAAAAAAAAGACAAATAGGTAAAATCAAGTACGAAGTAAAGAGCATTGAGGATCCAATACATCTTTAACAGTACTTATCTTTTAAACCAGTTGAAAATTGTATAAGGCACACTTTAACACATATTGTCTTTTATACTTCTCTATTTTATAAAAGTTTTGCCAATTACCGCTGTAATAATCTATTGTTGATGTAGAAAAGCCCTAGTAATTCGAAATTGCAAAATTTTGTAAAAAAAACCTTTTAATTATGACCATATCACTTTTATCTTGACAGGCATAATCATAAGTTTACAAAACTTTGCAATTTCGTATTACAAGGGCTTTATCAAGAACTGTGAAATAAACTAACGGTACCAATTTTATTTCACAAAAATACATATATCTGTAAAGTTTTTTTTTTATCTTCGTCTTTTAAAAATTCTGTATGAATTCTGCTTTAATTAAGTATCCCCATCTTTCCACTTTAGTGACTTACCCTTTTTCTAGCTTGGTTGGATGAAATTCGAACGGTTCTAGGTACTCACTCTAAACTGTCTGATGCTTTAAGGCAAAATGTTCATCAATAATTAGTAAAATTATTTGGTGGGGATAGGACAACTTATATTTATTACATTTTTGTATGTTTTTAATTAGGAGATAAGCTTGGCCTTCGTAAAACGTAGATTTTTCTGTCGCAAATTGAGTTTACTTAGCGACGCGGGGCGGAGATAGGAAAACGGATATTTGCAACAGTAAAATCCAGTATTAGAAGACCAAGCTTAAAATACAATACAGTTATCTCCATTCTAATGCCACATATTAAATTAAATGTCATTTAATGAATATTTTGGCTTACAAATGCCATAAATGAAAAAGTCCGCGAAACCGTTGCATCGTCTTAAACATCTAAACAATGTGAAGTCATGTGTATACTCTGGATGTCAAACATGAATATTACACGTATTTCTACTTTTCGTACGCTTCAGAATGATTTCAATATAGACAAAAAAAAGATTTTGAGGCTCAAAATGTGACTATTTTTGAGAAATTACATATTTTAAAAAAATCGGAATTTAAAATGATGGCTTTCTTAGTTACGGACTGGTAGAACGTGGAATCTAACCCCTCAAAATATTTATCAACGTTCAATGTAAATTATTGTTACAAACTAATTGCTTTTTAAAATAAATAACTCTATTTGCCCCTTTTTTGGGCTTTAAAGAGATATTTCAATATTAGGCATTCTGAATTTGGAATTGGATTTCCATCTGACTCGCTTTTTATAACAGGTAAAAAGGAAACTTTATCAAGACAATTTTTTCTAGTGAAATTGAAGAATAATTTAGAACTTTGTTGTTATGACCCAAACTTGTATAATGGTAATTCTGTCAGATCTGGTGCCGCAACTTGTGCGGGGAAAGCACCCGTAGGAGATCATATGATCAAAGTGCTTGGTCGATGGAAATCAGATAGTTATTGTAGATATATCAAGATTTCCACAACTTCTATCAAATATGCTCAACAAAGTTAAACTGAGTCGTAAATTTATTTTTACATTTGTATATACTCATTGTGTTAAACAGAATTGTTTGCTTATGTATATCTATACACTTTATTTTTAGATTACGTGGTTAATTTTTGCTTGTCTTTGAAACATTTTTTTTTATCGTTGATATATATTGATGGCTAAACCACCTCACACCATCCTTGGTGGCACTCAGCTGATTCTCATCTCAGTTTTTGGACATTAATGAAATTTTATTGTCTGGATCTATAAACCAAATTTCATTGATTCCCCCAAAAATTCAGTTGTCTCATCACCACCGTCATTTCAACTCGTTCGACATCCATGCTGCGCTGTTAAAGCAGTAGGGAACCATGCTGTGTTCCTTCGAACTAACGGTTGTGTCACTGACTTTGAAGTTTGCTTCTCATGAATGCGAATAAACTTTTTAGGCAGGGACCGGTAAAAATTTATACATAGCTGAGATGATTTCCAAGGGCCAAAAATAATTGTTTAATCATAAACTTATGTATATCTATTAAATAAAATTTGGTAGTCTGTATTCTCAATTTTATGTTTGGAAGTACTTGATTTTCCACTGGGTGATGTTGACCACAAATCGCCAATGAGACATATGTATTACTCTCGCGGTCTTTATCAATGATCTAAATAGCTACTTTTTTTTACAGTTTAACTCACACACAGATTATGTTCCCTACAGATATCTATACTTTTGCGGTCATTCAAAACTTTGATATATCACTATTTAATTAGTATTTCGATAGGCATGTGCATAGTATGATAGAGATATTCTCGACATTAATCTGTTCTTCATCTACTTATAGAGTTTCAAATGTACATGGAATCTTTGGTCATTTAAGGTCTTTGATATACGTATTCAACATTTTAAAGAACATTTTACTATAAACAATAACCACAATAAACCTATTTCTCGTATCAAACATAAACTAAAAAAACTAGCCAAGGAATTTGTTTTTGTCCCGGCCGATAAAGCTGGTAATAATATTATTATTGTTTGACGTAAATTTTACATTGAGGTTCTGAAAAAGGAAATCACCAATTCACCAACATTCCAACTGACTCCATTTTCAGAAAACGAAATCTGTAACAAACATAAACTTTTAGCCACCGCTTTACAAGCAGAGCCAAATACAATGAAAGTCCCAACTATGTATTGGCTTCCGAAGCTACACAAAACCCCTTACAAATATAGATTTATTTCGTCTTCAAGCCATTGTTCAACTACTAAATTGTCTATTCTTCTTACCAGCACACTTGGTACAATTAAAAACCTGATAATAAATTGTTCAAATAAGGCCTTCGAAAATAGTGGAATAAATTACTTTTGGAGTGTCAAGAACTCGTTGGAAGTACTTGATAAATTGCATGCTTATATTGGTGATTTTGAATCTGTTCAAAGTTTTGATTTTTCTACCCTGTATACCACATTGCCTAACATTCTCATTAAGAAAAAATTCACACACCTAATTAAATGGGCATTCAAAAAATCAGAATGTGAATATATATGTTCAAACTCTTTTAGGTCATTTTTTAGTAGCAATAAACAAAAAAACTGTTAATTGGACATGCTTTGATACTATATATGCCCTTGAATTTTTACTAGATAACATTTTTGTTCGCTTTGGGGATTCCGTATATCGTCAGATTATCGGAATTCCAATGGGGACTAACTGTGCACCACTTATTGCGGACCTGTTTTTGTATTGTTATGAGTTACAATTTATGACAAAAATAAGCAAAGACCCATCGAAACAACATCTGATAAACAAATTTAATAATAATTTTAGATATTTGGATGATATTTTGGCTCTCAATAATGACGACTTCAGTATGTATATTAATGAAATTTATCCTGTTGAACTTACTTTAAATAAAGCTAATACTAACAATGACCACTGCCCTTTTCTCGATCTTGATATCTATATCACTAATGGAAAGCTGAATACTAAAATTTATGATAAAAGGGATGATTTTTCATTTCCTATCGTTAATTATCCGTTTTTAGATGGTGACGTTCCCTTGTCACCATCTTACGGTGTTTATATATCTCAACTTGTACGATTCGCTCGTGTATGTAACAATGTTTTAGATTTTAACGAGAGAAATTTATGTATTACTGAAAAATTATTACACCAGGGTTTTCGATATCACAAACTAGTCAAAACATTTACTAAATTTTATCATCGGTATAAAGACATCATTCGTAAATATAGCTCAACATGCAGACTTCTAATACGTTCAGGTATTTCACATCCAATTTTTTATGGAAATATTCTTTATAAAGCACAAAGGTGTCAGTATTCACCTCAGAAACTTACAAAACCTTTGAATAGACTTATTAAGAAGGGATATAATTACGATACTGTTGTCAAGTCATTAAAGATTGCATATTTTGGCGTTAATATTGAGTCACTGATAAGGTCTTTGCATCGGAACTAAACACATTTATTCTAAAAACAGTTGTTGGCATGACACGGGTTATGTTCTTCTCATATATGTTATGATGGTATGATACTAAACCCCTAACGGGAAGGATTGTGCCTGATGTTCATATGATGAAATCATAATCTTTCAGTCAGTTTAATTGAAGTCTGGAGCTGGCATGTCAGTTAACTGCTAGTAGTCTGTTGTTATTTATGTATTATTGTCATTTTGTTTATTTTCTTTGGTTACATCTTCTGACATCAGACTCGGACTTCTCTTAAACTGAATTTTAATGTGCGTATAGTTATGCGTTTACTTTTCTACATTGGTTAGAGGTATAGGGGGAGGGTTGAGATCTCACAAACATGTTTAACCCCGCCGCATTTTTGCGCCTGTCCCAAGTCAGGAGCCTCTGGCCTTTGTTAGTCTTGTATTATTTTAATTTTAGTTTCTTGTGTACAATTTGGAAATTAGTATGGCGTTCATTATCACTGGACTAGTATATATTTGTTTAGGGGCCAGCTGAAGGACGCCTCCGGGTGCGGGTATTTCTCGCTACATTGAAGACCTGTTGGTGACCCTCTGCTGTTGTTTTTTATTTGGTCGGGTTGTTCTCTCTTTGACACATTCCCCATTTCCATTCTCAATTTTATTTCCCCTCAAGGATTCCGGGATGATTGACAGGAATAAAACATATTTAACATAATTTTGCTGATATTTAAAGTACATTGTAGTTGTGAAAATAAAATGTGTTTTTCATTGTCACCCTTCACTGGCGATCCAATAGATAGATATGTCTTAGAGTTTTTATTTGTTAAGACCGCACTTTGACCTATCATAGTTTACTTTTACAAATCGTGACTTGGAGAGTTGTCTCATTGGCACTTATAGCACATCTTCTTATATCTAATTATCAAAATAACTATTTCAGTGACCTTACGATCCTTTACGATAGATATTTAGCTAATCTGCAATCAATTCCATCATCAAACCTAATATATCATGTACTGTGTTACAACCATAAATTCTACTGACGAGGAAATGTAACACTAGGCCACCGAAAGCTGAATTATTAGTTCAGTCTAGGTGAACGAGTGGTCTAGAGCGATTGACACAGTGCAGGCGGTGTTGTCTCGATATCTCAATAGCATGAGTTTGAATCCCATAGGGAGAAAGAACAAAAATTTACATATATATTGTATCACCATCACTGATGATCTGATGAAGAATATTTGTCGAAAAGTTGTCACTGGTTCATCGGCGTTAAAAAGCTTCAAATGACAGAGATAGAGAGAAAAATGAAAAACAACCTCATTGGTAATTTGCTATCGATTTTGATGAATATATATATATTTGTAACTCGAAATCTGTGCTGGTGACATTAGTGCGAACAATTTTACAAAGTTTTGATGCAATTTTTGTTGTTAAGTTCAGATACTTACCCAGTTTATAGCGTGATCAAAATAACGTTGTACACACTAGTCTACAGTTTGACGATTTTAACCAAAATGTCAACAATCGTCATAAATTTTAATATGTATCTCGGTAATTAATTATTTATCACATTTGCTTCTTCTTGTGTTGCATTTTAAAAGAATTTTAGTTTCAAACAATGAAAGAAAAAATAATCAATTTTCAAAAGATCCTCATATAAAAGTAATTTGAGAATCGTCGATAACTCGAATAATAATAAGCGCAAAACAATTTTAAAAGTGTGAACCTAAGATTTCCATTTCAATGGAACTGTTTTGTGTAAACAATACTAGATATATAGTCTACATTTTGTTTAAGAAATGTCAAGCAATTTTATTCATAGATCGCTACAATATTACATCATATATTTGTAATTGGAAAATGTCCTTGATGTTTTGCAGAAGTACCATATTGATTTTGAGAATTTCACTTGCCGTTACTTACAAATGTCAGGTTTAATTGTAATATTTTTGGTAACGCCCAATATTTTTGCATGCAATGATTATTATTTTACTTATATGTAATACAAGTATTGTTTATACAAACAGAAAAGCCATTTCAGTTTACAAGTAATTAATTTTATGATAAAGATGCTGACATCATGGATGCAATTAATTAACATACACAGACCACTTGTTATATCTTGAAGTTAATTTGTCTTACATTTGACACTTTGAAGTTACAACTGAAATCTCACTAGGAGGCACACTAATCTTTTCTTAATCAGATACATGTCACAAACAATCACAATTTGGAAATTAGTATGGCGTTCATTATCACTGGACTAGTATATATTTGTTTAGGGGCCAGCTGAAGGACGCCTCCGGGTGCGGGAATTTCTCGCTACATTGAAGACCTGTTGGTGACCCTCTGCTGTTGTTTTTTATTTGGGCGGGTTGTTGTCTCTTTGACACATTCCCCATTTCCATTCTCAATTTTACTGTAGGAGAGAAAAGCAGAATATGATACCAGATCTCTTTAATACTGATTACACAATAAATAGTATATTATTTGAGGGTCAGTAGGTCAGTCTCCTCCCCCTGGATGTTAGATGTACCCAGTCTGTGTGTAAAGCCAATTGCATGGTCTTTGTATATCAGTTTTTTGGTTCATAGCAGCCTGACTAGTTGATGGAGTTTTACAGTGATATTATTCAATTTATCTCCCACCTTCCCCTTCCTAACACCTTCAATATTGTTTCATGACTAGAGAAACAACTCAGCTTAAACTAGTGATATACATTTTTCTTTATTTCAGTTTTTCCTTAATGGAATTTTATCACTGGTCATTTCTAAAATTTCACTCATCCCCAAGCATTTCGGGGACAAATTTTATCAAATTTATTCCAGTGCCAGTTTGATAGACCCCTGCTACTTCACTAGTACATGGGCTATCCCCCAGGCAGACCTTGCACTACCTGGCTGCCGATGAGACGCCTAGTCTCACCACCTAAGTGGAGAACCATCGCTTCACATTCCCCGGATGGCGCATTGTCGGGCAGGCAGGTTCTTCCTACACTGAAGGTTGCAAGCTGACATGCTCAGGCAGGAACTCAAAATTCCGTTTGTATGCTGAGTGTTTCTCAAGGGCCAAAATTAAATGAATTTTTTATTAAATATTATTATTTATTCTAACTGTCTTTCTGCTTTAAGCCAGTATGATTTGCTGAGACTATATTTTGGTTTACACACAGAAACCCCTTATATTTGCCTTGTTTGCAGTTTGTTTTGGAGCAGTTATTTGGTCTTTTTTGCTATTTATGTGGGCTAGCTATCACATTTCCATGCTGACTTTAATTAAGATTTGCTATGTCAGGATCCCTGAACAGTTACACAAACAAAAGATTACACAACCTCCTTCTGAAACTACAGAAATAATATTCCCACTATGAGACTACAAAAATATATAATAAGAGTCTACAAGAAAATACAATAGAACAGTACAAGAAAATACAATATGAGACCACAAGAAAATACAATATGAAACCACAAGAAAATACAATATGAGATAGCAGAATACAAACACCTTTGAAGTTTGTATAAAATGTGATTATATTAATTTACTTTTGATACATGGACATGATTACACATCAGGAGAGAGATCAGTTTTTTTAAAGATAGAAAACGATCATTATGCAATCCACCAGGTTGATATTTTTTTATATTAATTTCGATTTTCAATAATATATAATCTTCATTACTTTTTAGTTTTGATATCCGACATTATATTTTTTATTGAACTTCGACGTCGAAAAGTTTATTCATTTCGATATTATTTTGATTTTAAACCCTCGATGTTTTAATGCTCGATAACAACTTGCTTCTCGTCTTTCATAATTTTTCATCTTTAAGTTAGAACATAAAGTATTTTTCTATTTTGTATACTAGTATTCGACGGCATTAATACTCTCGCATTCATTCCGATTTTTGAATGTTTTTAAATTGAGTAAAAAGTTATACCGTATCACAAAAATACCGAACTCCGAGCAAAATTTAAAAAGGAAAGTCCCTAATCAAATGGCAAAAATCAAAAGCTCAAAACATCAAACGAGTTGAATATCAGCTGTCATATTCCTGACTTGGTGCAGGCATCTTCTTATGTAGAAAATGGTGGATTATAACTGATTTAACATTAAAAGGATGATGCTTTCTATATAAATTTATACATTCTTTTTTCAAGCTTTTACTTTTATATTGATATCATTTAGAATTCAGGGGTCTCGAGGTGGCCGCGTAATATAAGTTGTCAAACTACTGTATCACTAACCTGCTAACGCTAAGGTAATTAATTTGAATACAGCACTTGACAGGTGCGCACACCTCCATCCTTGGGAAGGATTGTCAGTTTTCCTGCTGCAGGACAATGGTTCACTCCTGGCACTTCAGCTTCCTTTACCAATAAAACTGACCACCACGAATTATCTCAATAGTGCGGAAACTGTTGGTTAACAACAAAAAGTATTACTACAATCACCTAACACGTATACCCGTAGCCTAGAGTCTCCAGCAAAATAATGAGGAAGACCAACTGAAATACTAGTAGTCACTTTACAAGTTTGTATGGTCACTTTATTGAAGCAGTTGGTCGTTATCGTGTAACAATTTCTTACCGTAAACATCTTACATATTTCATACACTCTTCTGTGTCCCACGTCAGACGTTTTGTACAGTTATAAACAAGTGAGGGTATATGAAATAAGTCCAGTCGAACTGTCAATTCTTTAAATTGTTTTTTTTTACTGAAAACATACAAAATATCAAGACGAAAAACTTCAAAAGGATGTTTGTTTTTTGAAAAGAGGGGCGAAAGATGTCAGAGGGATATTAAAACTCATAGATCGAAAATAAACCGACAACCCCATGGCTTAAAAAGAAAAAGACAAACAGACAAATAATTGTACACAAGACACAATATAGAAAACTAAAGACTAAGCAACACGAACCCACCAAAAGCGGGTTTTGTTTTTAAATCCAGGTATAATGATCAAAATGAGAACACAATTTAATGGTATAAAATTGGTAAAGTCAGGTATAATGATCAAAATGAGAACACAATGTAATGGTTAAAATTTGGTAAATATCTGACTCTCTGCTTATTAAAGAACCCGAGCACCAACTCTCTACAATAGTCCACATGTTACATATTGGACAACAGAACATTTACCTCTTTTTACCCTTTCGTTTATTTGTCAGTGTTCATGCACACTTTTCAATATAGAAATAGGAGATGTCGTGTTTTTATTGCCATTGAGGAAAATAATCACCATAGTTCAAAGTACAAGTTTGTCGAATTTTCCAATTGAACTATTTAAAAGATTGTTAAGTTACATTTGTTTTGAAAAAGTACGGAATGAGTACCAGTTTGAAAATGAAATGTTTGCAGACTTTATCACCATTTTATCTGGATTCATGTGGCTTTAGTCTTTAAATTTTAAGAAAGGTTTTTGTACACTGCTTTTTCTTGTGGTCGTTTTCAATTTCTGTTATGTTTTGTATGTTTTCACTTCTGCTTATGAGTTTTAATTCTTCTTGTGGTATCTTTCACCTCTATTTTTAAGTGTATAATTTAATTGAAACACTAAGGATTTTCTACCACTGTCTTAGATGATTTTAGTAATTTGGCATTTGAGCCTCCAAATATAATTACTAATGTTAATGATAACTTTTTCTGTGAACAAAAAGTAAAATCACAAAAATACCGAACTCTGAGGCAAATTCAAAAAGGAAAGTCCATAGTCAAATGGCAAAACAAATAGTTCAAACACATCAAACGAGCTAACAACAACTGTCATATTCCTAACTTAGTACATGCTTATTCTTATGGAGTTCCTATGTCAAAAAATGATGGATTAAACCTAATCACTCACGACTGGCGTTTCAAATTTAACGCTATCGATGAATACTTTTAATACAACTGGGCCGATTTGTCGTTACGAGCCAAAGGGTATCATCAGTCATCACTTTTGAGTCGACAGGACATGTCATTGATTCAGTATTTTGCCTATATTACCATTTTAAAATTTTGAATTATCATCAACACTAAGGATGTTACACATCCCGGAATTTATTACTTTTAAACCCGTATTTGGCACAACTCTTTTGTCATTTTGGTTTATAATAAACTTTAACTTCGTAAGCTGTTTGACCTTGCAATCGTTTTGAATCGAGCAACAATGATGAGTCGTATGTAAACGAAATGAGGATCACAGCGTTCCGAAATTTAATCTCGCATCTTAGTCGATTTTTATTATTATCTTTATCTATTTTTATGGATTCCATTAGACATAATATACACCGCTGTTCACTTATTCTTTATTTAGATCGAAAGCGAAACACTTATTCCTGTGATCGGGCGTCTTCCATTTTGCGATTCTGATACTATAAGGAAATAACACTCATCAGCTCTCCCATCGACCCTTTGTTGGGTTTGTACTTAGCTGTATGAACAAGTATCATATTGCTAGATTGTTAATTGTTTATTGGATATATGTTAGTTTTACAAGTATCAACAGTTGTGTAATGTGCTGTTTCTGTGTGGTCCAATAAGTATCAAGCTTCAATTTTGTGATCGATCTCTGTATCTCTTGTATTTTTGTAAATTCTACATTCGTCGGACGCAAAATACACTGAATTTTGTGTTGTTCTTCTCACACAAATGTTAAGTGGTTCGTGCATCCTTGAAACTTATTATGTCTATACTAGTAATGTTTATACACCGTGTAGTGGAAGAAGTTCCTGGAAAGGCCTGAGTGTTGAGTATAACATACAATCCATCTTTGCTTATAGTCGATTTCGAAATTTTAGTTACTTTATTAACCTTTCAAATTTAAAGCTTGAACTTTACCTGATTTAAATATTGTTGAGATAATCATATATGTGCTAAAATGACTAAAACTCTTCAAAACAAGGTAAGAAACACAACGTCAAATAAATAAATTCCATGACAATGAAAAAGATACTCTAATCACGATCTTAATTATCAAAATACACATAAGGAAAGCATCGATACCCTGAAGTTCTGTATGGTACGCAAATGTCGTCTTTCAAACAAGTATGATTTTTACAGTTTCCTGCAAATTCCTGAAACATAATTAAAGTTAAACATGAAGCGAAGTTTTCTATATATGAAAATCATGTTAATGAAATGTGCATTGGTGTCTGTATAAAGACACAATTACACTATACAGCTATTTAAAAACCGACCAGCTTGCAATAAGCGTTGAGGATAACAACTATATAAACACTGTGCTATTCGCATTTTGTTACCGCCCGACGAATGAAAATGTGCTGATATTTTCCGAACGTGATAAGCAAAGGATTTAATGCACGACTGTGGCTGCAAATATAAAACGATGATTCAAAAGTCTCAATAAAAATACTAATCAGTTGTGGACAATCATGAAATTAAATAACAGTATAAATGCATTCAAAACCCGATCAAAAAGTTTTGCTTAAGTGTTCACTGTGAAGCACTCCGTACCTTTTTATCATGTTAATCTGAGATGCGGTTAATTGGATACTACAAAAATGTTTAAATGAGAGATTCGGTGCCATAAATTCGTTTTGTCTTGTTTGTTTAAATACAAATACCCATTATAGCTCGAATTAGATTTGTTGAGGTTAAGTCATTTGTATGAAAATATCTGCAAATGTTAAAAGATACAGTATATCTAATCAAAGATATACAACTCTGGGGCTGACATAAGTTTTAGCGATAACATTTAAAAAAAAAAAGACAATTCATGGAACTAGACATTTATTGTTACGTGATATAGACAGTTTTACGTACTAAAATATTTTAGAGCATCTCATTTTTTGTACATAAATAAGGCCGTTAGTTATGTCGTTTGAATTGTTTTACATTGTTGTTTCGGGGCCTTTTATAGCTTTTTCTAAAAAAAAAATGGGGAAGTCGGTACAAATTCCTTATTAAGGTCATAAAAATCTTATTTAGTGAAGAACATCACCATTTCCTACAACAAATACACCAAAGGGAAAAGTCATAAAAATGGTGGAATTCTAGTGTGACAATAAACACTCAGACAGCATTGCAATGGGAAATCAATGTGCACCTATTACCTGCCGACTTCATTGTATACTAATATGAAGCGCAATTCATATTGAACCTTATCAAATACAAACAGAAAAAAAAATTTTGCAAAGTACTTTAATTTCACTCTCAGCTACTAGTATATTAACTGTGTTCTGTCACTCTATAACCAACATTTCAGTGAATTCTTGTATATAAAATATCCCAGTGACCTTGCAGTTAAGGATACTAACGAAACTAGAAGGTATGCGTCATATTCTGAACCTCATTTCTAAAACAGATCGACGAATTCAAACTAGAATCTTTGACAAACATGACGATTTCAACTTCCACAGTCACATAACCTCTCCTATCGTACGGCGTAAACGTTACGTGCATTCGTGTTACAAAGTTACAGACTTCATTAACGGAGATATGCTCCTTACACAAAAGCTTCTGCAACAGAGTTATAAAAAGAGTAAGAAATTGACGCTATATTAGTTTTACGGCGATCATTACGAATAGTTGGACCGAAACGATATGTTGGTATCGCAACTTACTGGCGGTATTTTTTCTCAGTCTTCGATCTCCAGATATTAGTACAGTATTCTGATCTGTAATATCCGTGGAATTTTTCTTGACGATGTACTCTTTCTCGCCTCTTTTGGAGTTTGTGCCATTTTTCTCGGTTTCTGATTATCACTCTGATTTGTCTCTTTCTAATAGAGTTACGAAATTTGAGATTTATGAACATTATTGTCGCCTTTGTTTACATAATTTATATGTTAGTTGTATTTTCACATCAGTTGGTCGATACATCATGCCCGGTGACTAACAGTCCCAACGGTTATCATCAGGTCAGTAGTCAGTTCTTCTGTATTGGCATGATTTATAACTATCCTTTCTAAAATTGTACGTTTATAAGTTTAAAAATTATTAACAAACCAAGGTTTCAACTCCCTCAAGCAAAGTTGACCTTACATAGATTTGGATATGTTATTATGTTAATTTTTGGTCATAGAGTTCTTCAATTGTTTCGGTTCTTATAAATCCTTGACTTTCAATTATTGGCTGCTGGAGGTAGTTCAAGAAAAGGGCTTCGAACGCATGAAATTTATGTAACGTGTTGTTTTCATTGTTTAACCTATATTAAAATCTTTTAACAGGCGAACGATTAGAGGGATAAATAAATTTGAGTACTTCAATTTAACATCAACACCGAATTCTTTATAGCATGAAACTCTAGAAGAGGGTCGATAAATACCAGAGGGTTATTCAAACTCAGAGATCGGAAATACACAGACAACGTCATGGTTAAAAAAGAAAAATTCAAAGAGACAAACAATAGGACTTAAAACAACATAAAAAACTAAAGACTAGCAGCACGAAGATGTTAGCAAAATTAAACATTGACGAGAATAAGGATATAAAAGAAGGTACATCATACAACTATGAGAAAATCAGTACAGAACAAAACTAGTAAGCACTTGCAAAAGTAAAACTTAATAAATTAAGACCACAGTAGTTTACCAATTTTCAAATAATCTAAATCGATACAAAAGTTGATTATCATGGAAGTTTTTATCGACCGTGACTGGATATACAGCCCTTTCACGGTCGATATAGAAGACGAATTACGGTAAAACAAACAAAAACTTTGGGAATCGAATGAACTCCAAAAGAAGCCATAATAGGGGCGTCGACAGGAAAAGCTTCTCTTGCTATGCATATATCGCCCGCCATGCAAATCCTCATTTAGTCCAGATATTACAATCGGGAATAAGACACAATCGGTACAGATTACACGAATATTAAGAGTGTCTGACGTAAATACAAAATTAATCCTGGTATCTATGAAGAGTTTATTGATTACTTCAGATCTAGTGGGTTGAAAACTGACCAATCGTTTTATGAACTAATTAGTATGGTGACCGTTACACGTATGTTGCATTGATTTCAGTCGTTCTCGTTCCTCATAATTCCTTTTGAACATATTTTGTATCAGAAGCGCTTTACATTTAAAGAAGTCCGTGAAGTGTGAACATGTACAGGTGTACCGTAGCACTGATATATGTAATTGTTATACGATGTAGCAGAAGGTGTCGTCTTGATGCGAATTTTGAATTTGACAATAGGAAAGTTCGAAAAATATAGAAAATTGTTTTTCTGCCGAAATAAATCCTGCTTCATATGAGTACAAAAACAAGACGGTCAGAAGGATTACACAATAAGTACTCATGAGAATACCGACTGTCTATTAAAATAGTAATCAAGCAACTTCAACAAATATGGTGTCGATCATAAAGTCCTCAATACATTTGTTATGCAAATTAAATATTCGCCGTTTCCACAAAGTGTGATGACCTGAAACAAGCAATTCCGTTGTTTTGCTTTTGCCTTTTACACTAAGCAGATAAAGTGAACTTTGTTTATTGTTTTCATATTGAAATTGACTTTGAATATATTAAAGGTACCAGGATTATGAACGTGCGTTCGGCATGCATTAATTTCTTGCAACACTTTTATTTAATTGTTTTGGGTGTGTTCATTCAAGTGAGACACTCTTCGTCACTGACATTAATGTTTTCAAAAGCAAAAAATATATAAATATACTCAAATATTATAAGCAACACTCTGTTTTTCTTTAGGTCGAAGGCAACGATTTATTGTTTAAAAAACCCGCAAAATAAGCGGAATAGTAGAGAAAAGCGACATAACAGAACTTGCAGATATTACAAAGTTATATCAAGGGATTTAAATGTACCAGATTAGTTAATACATAGAAATCAAGGTCTTCTTACATTTCAGATTCGGTGACGGTGCTTCTAGATATATATAACAAATAGCGACGCTAACTGATGCGAAAACTATGATCACGTGACAAACAAATGAAATGAAGTTTGAAGAAGGTCAATCGTTTTTTAATTAAAGATGTTTATTTTTTATCATGCATTTTTTTTTTAATTTTGATATTTACCAGTTACAATTACAAACTTACATCAGACAATGCATTGGCTTCCACAAAATAATCGATCGCTTCTAAATCTGGATAACTTTTTGCAATATTGGAGTAGAAATAGCATTGGTTTTCGTTTGTATTAAGAGCAACAGATTGGCATTTTGTAATCTGTGAGCATACACCAGCACATGCAAAAATGTTATAAAGACTGGTTGTCCAAATGGTGATCCCAGTATTGCTTCTAGTTATATTAGATATCTTCAGAGACGAAATTGATGTACATTGCTTGATATTGCCACCACAAATGAAGATAATTAATATCAACACCCTCAACGCTTTTGTCATGGTGTATCTGTAAGAAAAATCTAAATTATATTTATTTCAGTTTTTATTAAATATTCAAGATAACAGAAAATGCTATACATCAATCTTTAATTCACTGATAAAAAAACATCCAAAAAATTCGGGATTGAAACTATGTACGCGTGTGTTTTGTCTAAAAAGACTTATCAGTGACGCTCGAATAAAAAAGAAAAGACAAATAGGCAAAAATAAGTACGAAGTAAAGAGCAATGATGATCCAAACTTCCTAAAAGTTTTGCCAATAAGTGCTGAAACAATCTATTGTTGATGTAGAAAAGCTAGCCCTAGTAATTCGAAATTGAAAAGTTTTGTAAAAAAAACCTTTTAATTATGACCATATCACTTTTATCTTGACATGCATAATCATAAGTTTACAAAACTTTGCAATTTCGTATTACAAGGGCTTTATCAAGAACTGTGAAATAAACTAACGGTACCAATTTTTTTCCACATAAATGCATATATCTGTAAAGTTTGTTTTTTTTATCTTCGTCTATTAAAAATTCTGTATGAATTCTTCTTTAATTAAGTATCCCTATCTTTCCATTTTAGTTACTTACCCTTTTTCTAGCTTGGTTGGTTGAAATTCGAACGGTTCTAGGTACTCACTCTAAACTGTCTGATGCTTTCAGGCAAAATGTTCATCAATAATTAGTAAAACTATTTGGTGGGGATAGGACAACTTACATTTATTATATTTGAGTATCTTTTTAATGGTGCATAACCAACGAATTGTTTTATTTTGTTATGACGTCAATATGAAATTGAAATACGCTTGAAATTCAAAAAAGAACCAATTGATCAACAATTTCAAGGGGACGTGTACCTATAGATAAAATTCTAAAATCATCGATATTAGACCGACAAATGGATGCGAACAACGATTTTTATTTTAAAAGGTTTGAAGCTATAAACAAACACGTTATTCATAATTTTATTTTTTATTCACTACATTTACTTAGTAATTTGAAAATGTGATTTCTTTTATGTTTAACATTAGCATATTCCAGTCAATTTATTCGAACTTAACAACTTGTTTTTAAACTTGTCGATTGAGGACACAACATACCATATTTGGTCACGTCCCTGATCCTTTTGCAACCCCATGCTTTATGATGATAGCAGTTTACGTCTGTTTCATCTTCTTGATGGTTATTTTTCTTTCGAAAGGATCGAGAACGTTTGGTTTTAGTACATGAAAAAAAAGCTGTGTTCCCAGCGTTGGATATTTTTTACAGGCATTCAAATTGGTTTTTGATATTTGGGTATTGAGTTAACGTTTAAGCTTATTATTTCAATAATCTTTCTCGTTTTCTATTTGCTCCATATGGCAATCTCGTTAACAGAAGTTATAACTTTTAAAAATCTTCGTGATTTTCTTTTTTCGGAAGCACTTTTTTGCTGATTCCAAAAAATATCATCAAAGATACCAGGCTAAGGATTTTTTCACGCCAGACCAGACTTGATAAAACAAACCAGTTGAAAGCTCAAATAAAGAACGAAATTGAGGATTAAGGGATAAAACTTTCAGAAGGATTTTTCAAAATAATAGCTAATGTAACATATTCTTGGGGAAGAAAATTCATAGTATGTCAAACAATTCAAAGTTTTGTAAACAAGTTAAATGATAAACATAACAAATTATCAATGAAAGTTCATGTCAACACATAAGGAAACCTCAACCAGCAGTGGCAACAACCCAGTGGTTTAAAATACACTCATCAAAGATGCCAGGCTAAAAATTGTTTACGACAGACACACTTTCCTAAATTAGTGACGCTCGGATGAATAGCTAAAAAGACAAATATAGTAGGAAGTTGAAAAGCTGGCTTATTTCTTTCTTTATTCTGTCTTTAACAATAATTCTTTTCATTTCTAACCATGACGCGTATAAATTTCAAAAATCCTCCCGTAGAAAACCGAATGGTCGCTCAGAAAGGAAAATTTTGAGGTAGACAGACTGAAATTATCGCTTTACAGTTTTAGCCTGGCATCTTTGATGAGTGTATTTTCAACCACTGGGTTGTTGCCACTGCTATTAATAAAAGGTAACCGTGTCCCATTTTACCAGACCGGTGATATTTTCTTTCTGTCAATAATCTAACTTGTGATGTATCTAACTTTGAATCTAGCTTCTAGTAGAAAACAGGTTATCAAATACAATATATCAAAGATGGACACAACAATGGCCAAACAGAAAAGACGAACAGACGAACAAATCCAAATATATTATTCTGCATATTTTCACTTTAAATTAATGTTTATCTGTTTTAACTGTACTTTTGAGATATTTTTTATATATTTCTTAAAAATTGGTATGATTTTTTTTTGCTTTCAATTTATATTTAATCGGCCATATGTTCATGGTATCGCATTAGTGGCAAGGTATCGGGTTGATTAGCAGGCGATAAAAAATGGTAATCTAATCTTACTGAAGTTTTCATAGAGTCATCAGACTTCTGTAATGTCTAGATTCGACAATCAGGAAATTAATTATACTATAAGGGAATGGTAATTATTTATCAGCTGAGGGGGGTCGGTTCAAACTTTTCACATCAAAATGTTTTGTTGGCATCCCCCCCCCCCCCCCGAATTATTTAAGAACCACAGAATGACCCCCCCCCCTTGTTAGAAAGATGAAAAAAATCCCCCATTGAATAACAGTGGGAAGGAGATGATGACTACAGGCTACATAGTTACAGGCTATGAGAAGTATGTGGACATTGACACTATCAATTAGAGTATGTCAGAAAGAGATTTTCCTTGATTGCAGTCATTTTCTTTGATTTTGTACTGATTTTTTTATAATAAATTCTACATTATAGTTCTATTATACTTTATATAAGTAGCTTGGACTAATTAATTTGATAAAGATAGTTAAGTTTGTCTGGTTAACAGTCACTAATAAGTGATATTCACTAACTATTTTCAAATATTTTTTATTAGATAAAGCACATAAACTATAAGGTAAATATTGCATTGATGTTCATCATGACCTTCCATATTCTTTGTTTTGAAGCTGATGGAACTGATTTTAGTTAATATCTTTCAGTTTTATTCTGCTATGACAAAACCCTAAATACATGAAATACAACATCGATCTTTTTCTTATTTTTTTTCTGAAACACGACTATCTGACACATGCAAGAAGAAAAATGTGTAAGGGTTCCTCCAAACCCAGTGTATCGCCTACTTTTACTGTTAGTCGCAGGCTCAACAAAAATGAGGAAAAAAATTAATGAAATGTTCCTCCAGATACTATATTTTAATTGTAAGAAGCTTCTGTCCAAGTTTGGTAAAAATCCAGGATAGTTTATGAATCTGATACATGTTTTAAAAACTTCAACGGCAGACTGTATGTAATGTTAACTGGAAGAAAAGCTACGTCTTTTTATTATTAAAATATAGAAAAACAGGAATGAAATTTTAACATAATTTTCTTCTAGATACTAAGTTGATCATAAACAAGCTTCTGTCCTTGTTTGGTACAAATCCAGGATAGTTTAAGAAAGTTATTAACCTTTTTAAAACATTTAACCCCAGAGTGAATGTTATGTTTCCTGGCAGAAATACTAAGTCTATTTATAAATAATTTAATTTTGAATGTAGTGCGTCTTCTGATTGGCTGAACTTGTTTTGTTTATCAGCCCATAGACATAATTTAGTCATGTGACCGTGACGTCATCAACGTTTTTTCATGGTTTTCTCCAGTTTAAAATGAAATTTAGAATTAAATTATAAGAAATGACTGTAATATTTTTTCTGACTATTCAAAATAACATAAAAAATGTGGTGCACACTGTTAAATAACCTGCTACACGCATTATTCAGTGTGCACCACAATTTCTATTTTATTTCTTCATAGACAGAAAATATATTACAGTCATTCCTTATTTAAAATACAGAAAAAGAAAAACAGGAATTAATTTTTACAAAATGTCCATATAGATACTAGCTTTTGTTCAAATTTGGTACAAATTTAAGAAATTATTAAAATAAGTAAAAGACCGAAAAACAGGTTACTTTTGGATACTATCTATATAATATTCATAAACAAAGCTTCTGTTCAAGTTTGGTAGAAATCAAGGCTAGTTCAAGAAAGTTGTTAAACTTTTAAAAACTTTAACCAAAGAGTGAATGTAATGTTTCCCGGCAGAAAAACAAAGTCCTTTTATAAGTAAAATATGAAATAACAGGAATTTTATTTTTACAAAATTTATTTCTGGGTATTATCTTACGATCATAAAAAAGCGTCTGTCCAAGTTTGATAGAAATCCAGGATAGTTTAATTAGTTATCAAAGTTACCAGGATTATAATTTAGTACGCCAGACGCGCGTTTCGTCTACATAAGACTCATCGGTGACGCTCATATCAAAATATTCATAAAGCCAAACAAGTACAAAGTTGAAGAGCATTGAGGACCCAAAATTCCAAAAAGTTGTGCCAAATACGGCTACGGTAATCTATGCCTGGGATAAGAAAATCCTTAGTTTTTCGAAAATTTCAAAGCTTTGTAAACAGGAAATTTATAAAAATGACCACATTATTGATATTCATGTCAACACCGAAGTGTTGACTACTGGGCTGGTGATACCCTCGGGGACGAAACCAAATTTAAGAAAGTTATTAAAATTTAAGAAAGTTATTAAAATTTAAGAAAGTTATTAAAATTTAAGAAAGTTATTAAAATTTCAAAAACTTTAACCAAAGAGTGAATTTGTGGACGACTTCAACGACACAATTCAGGATACTATGTCACGCTTTATCGACTAAAGTGGAAGGCTCAACAAAAATGTATCTCCAAATAAAGCTTAGATTGTTTTGTTATTGTCAAATAGTCAATCTAATAGAATTTCAAAAGGTCTTGCTTTTAGTTTCAGAGAAGATCTGAAAAATGGGCTAAAACATTGACTCTTTTTTGGGAGAAGAACCTTCAATAACTTGAAAAGTTAAATTGAACTTGGATTAAGAAGTAGTTTGGAAGAGGAAAGTGTAACTTTTAAAATAATCTGCAATGTTAACTCTGTGACGTCAATATTTCAATGCTTGTCCTTAAAAATTTAATGAGATTCATTTGCAAGATGGTCTTCAACTTAACCCATCAAATTGATTCAAAACATTTAGCCTGAAGTATGAGAACTTTTTTATTTGTCCAATCAAAATAAATGTGAGCAGTTTAGCTAGCTATAAAACCAGGCTAAATCCACCAATTTCAAAACATGAAAGTGCCTGTACCAAGTCAGGAATATGACAGCTGTTATCCATTTGTTTGATATGTTTGTGCCAAACCATTTTTCTTCTATTTTTTTTGTGACTGTCATCTGACACAAATATGTTACTATTGAAATAGTTTGCACCCTACGTCACATTCCTCTTATCAAAAGATAAACTGTTTTCACAGAGATATGTCTCGCCGTTTTGTAATTTTGATTATGCAAATGTTGAAATCCAAATAGCAATACTCTAACATCTTACACAAACTATGAAAATATTCAAAGTCAATGAACCATGACTGTGTTATATGGCTAAACAATCTCCATGTAAATGATATGTGCCAATGCTAATACAACTGCATACCAAATACCATTGACTTATTATAAGTCGTTCCCAAATCTAAATACAAAACCATGAAGAGGGGGTGTGGCAATATAATCACCATGGAAACAATATTTGCAAATGTCAATAAATTTGCATACCAAATATCATTGACTTAACATAAGCAGTTCATCTTAAACTGATCTAATCACAAACTAATACATGTAAACTAAGATAAGTTTCAAAGTCATTAGACTGTGACTGAGGGGCAAGGCCAAATATTCTCCATGGAAATGAGATGTGCCAAAGCTTATACAACTGAATACCAATTAACATTGGCTTACCAATAGGAATAGATTACCTTAGCCGTATTTGGCACAACTTTTTGGAATTTTGGGTCCTCAATGCTCTTCAACTTTGTACTTTACAACTATTTTGATCTGAGTGAGCGTCACTGATGAGTCTTATGTAGAGGAAAAGCGCGTCTGGCGTACTAAATTATAATCCTGGTACCTTTGATAACTATTTACACCACTGGGTCGATTCCACTGCTGGTGGACGTTTCGTTCCCGAGGGTATCACCAGCCCAGTAATCAGCACTTCGGTGTTGACATGAATATCAATTATGTGATCATTTTTATAAATTTTCTGTTACAAAACTTTGAAAAACTAAGGATTTTCTTATCCCAGGAATAGATTACCTTAGCCGTATTTGGCACAACTTTTTGGAATTTTGGGTCCTCAATGCTCTTCAACTTTGTACTTGTTTGGCTTTACAACTATTTTGATCTGAGCGTCACTGATGAGTCTTATGTAGACGAAACGCGCGTCTGGCGTAATAAATTATAATCCTGGTACCTTTGAGAACTATTACCACTAGAGGTTCCCCTTGAACTGACCTAATCACAAACAAATACATGATAACATAGAAAAATGTTCAGTCAATAGACCATGACTAAGGGGGTGGAGCCAAATTATCTCCATGGAAACGAGATATGCTAATGCTTATACAACTGCATACCAAATATCATTGACCTACCACTTGTGGTTCCCTATAAACTGACCTAATCACAAACTAAAACATGTAAAATTAGCAAAAGTTTAGAAGTCAATAGACCATGACTGAGGCGGCAGGGCCAAATAATCTACAAGGAAATGAGATGTGCCAATGCTTATACAACTGCATACTAAATATGATTGACCTACCACTTGCTGTTCACCATTAAATAGACCTAATCACAAACTAATACATTGTTGACACCGTCGCCGACGTCGAAAACAGCATACCTACGTCTCACTTTTTTGCCTCTGTCAAGACGAGACAAAAACTAGAAGAACCAAACCACCAAACTGGCAAGATTATCCTTGAATGCTCAAGATGAGAAAAAGGTTGCTGAAAATAAAGCTTAGATCCTTTTTTAATTGTCAAATTGCCACTCTTCTAGAATTACGAAAGGTCTTACTGTTACTTATTTTTGTTTCAAAACATTTAGCCTTGAAGTTTGAGATTTTTTAAATTGTCCAATCAAAATCAGAAGAAAATGAGAAATTTTATTGAGGACACTCGAGAAATATTCATTTTGTTCATGATGGTTTCAGAGGAGATAAAGAAAATGTAAATTGTCTAACAGCATATAAACAGACAGATGGTGGATAAACAACACAAAGGGAACACACAGCTATCAAAGCCCTAGACAACATGACCTGGTTGGGTTGGTGGGAAAAACTTGATGTATTGTTTTGTGACCATGCCTTATGTTGAAAGATGCACTATTTGAATTGGTATTTGAATTCGCAAAACATATTGCAATGATAATTTGTTTGATTTTAGATGAAAAGTTATTAAAATGCATTATGTCAGCAAACTTTAAGATCAGCACTTGAATTTTTTTTAATTTTTCTACCTTTTTTTGCTGACTATTGTATCTAAAATGACAACCTTCAATGCAAATAAGACCAAAATAAATGATGGGTGCAAAGGGATGGCATTGCCAGAGAACTCTTTATGAAATAACAAACATTGTCTCAGGTGCATGATGGTTCAAGAGATTTGTTCAATGATAACAAAATGCCACACTATATAATTTAAAACAAATATATCTTATTAATGTACAATTTTTATTTGAAAATAGAACAAAATAGAAATGATCTTTCTCAAATTCAAATCTAAACAATCCTTTTTATCTTTTTATTTGTTTTTGATGACTCGTTATATATTTGCTTTCTTACATCTGCTTTCTATATTACAAATGTTTAAATGAATTGATGTTTAATCTTCTCATTACAACATGTTGCACCGAACACTTCCAATGTCATTAGAACATGACTGGAATAAATATTTTACACCCTAGACAACAACAATAAGTCAAGGGATGCAGTTCATGAGATCATGATTTTTGACAAAACTTCCAGCAGGAACCTGTCTCGACTAAAATGAAACGTCTTTCTCCGAACAATTTCTTGCTGCCTATTGTTGATGTAGTGGCATACTTCTTGGATCAGGAACACCTGGGGCCTCTAAATTTTGTTGTAACTGCATCAACCATCTCTTTGTAGAGTTGTCATCTTTGAGACAGTTAGCGAAAGTGCTGTCTTTCAACTGGTCAGGAAGGCACTGTCTCAATGCTTCCCTAGCCCTAAAATTTAAAGAGTTGCAAAATTTGAAACATGTTAAACATTAGTTTTTTTTCTAGAATGTAAACAAGAGAACTGTAGATAGATCCAAATGGTCTATGCATGTGTTAAGTAATGTAACCAAGAGAACTGTAGATAGATCCAAATGGTCTATGCATGTGTTAAGTAATGTAACCAAGAGAACTGTAGATAGATCCAAATGGTCTATGCATGTGTTAAGTAATGTAACCAAGAGAACTGTAGATAGATCCAAATGGTCTATGCATGTGTTAAGTAATGTAACCAAGAGAACTGTAGATAGAGTCAAATGGTCTATGCATGTGTTAAGTCGATAACACTAGATAGTACAAGTTTAGGCTTTAAGACTTCAGAATGTGTTTTGCTTTCAAATTTGCAAAATAAACTGTTTCGTATTTCTACATATGACAAAATCATCGGGAAAAAGTTATATTTTCCCACAAGTTGCACTGATTGGAAGCTTGGTTTTTCGTTTTTTAATTGCTCTCCAATGGTCGAGTACCAGAATGTTTGACCACATAGTAAGTAACATGCAAAAAATTATATAGTCTTATGTCAAAAGTCGGTTATTTGATAAAAAGTATCCCAAGACTGGAGTCTAAGACATCTGTCCAGCGTCAACAACAATCAATCATTTAAATGACCACACATTTACCAGGGGTAAGCAAACACACTTCAGACTGTTATGGAAAAGCCCTTTCTCCATGGCAGACAAATCAGAAGGGAAGACACAACAAAGACTTTAGAGAAATGAGGGATATCAATAATACTTTTCATGTGTAATATTTGCAAAAACTACATTTTCTTCTCAATATCAGAAGACATTTTTACGAAAATGTTCAGCCTTGTAGTCTGATTGTATTGTTAAAAGTAGTTAAATGTTGCAGTATCTGCAAGCTAGTCTGTTTAAATAAGCTCATATTTTTTCCACCAAAAACACATGGTTGAGACAAGGTCAGAGCACAGATTTGAACATGTTGACAAATTAAACTCCATTTGGTATCTAGTAGAGATCAAAGAGTTGTCTTATTGACAATCATACCACATCTTTTTATTTTTTATATGGAATGGTATTTTTAAAATTACTACTTAATAAAAAAAACATTAGAAAACCTTACAACACATACCCCTTCCTCCCTTGGAAAGAATGTACTTCAAAATTTTCAAATCAAATACCTATTCTACACAATTTTTATATTAACCAAAAAACTGTAACTTCATACAGCAGATATGTGTATGTAAGTTATTATGCCATTTTGTGGAAAACATTATATCAAGTAATGTCCTTGTTTTCTTTTAAATGTTGTATGTATTTGATTTACTCAACTTTTGGTCAGATGCATACTTGATAAACTGATATTATACGTGTTTACATGCCTATTAACAAATTAAATTAATATGAAACGATGACAGCTTATCAAATTTAAATTTGATATTTAGTATATTCCTATAAAATTCTGATTTTTACCTTGGATTATCTGACAATCTGAGGTAACATCTAACAACATGTTTGAGTAACCTGGCAGAGGGTTCTTTAGATAAATGTAGCACCATTTTCCCCTGTATCAAAAAGAAAACAATAATTAATTCATTTCAAAACAACATTCTCCATACTTCTGTGTATGTTTATCATAAGCTGTAATGAGAAATAAGAACTTTTTAAATGAAGATTTTTAAAATTCAATTTGATTCTTTATTGTGTCACATATATGAATATCTCAACTTTGGTCAACATGGGCGGAAACAAATAAAACAATCAGCAGAGTAAGCACTGGAAAATACATATATTGTCAGTCAGGGGGATACTTATACATGTGGGTTTTATACTTACTGGTACAGGTTAATTTTTATTGAAGTAGAGTTATATCCCTTTAATAACATTAGGATTTTGGTTAATTTTATGAACAGTGAAAAACTCATTTGTCTGTAATCATCATCATACTGCCCAATTACAAGCCTCAAGGTTGCAATTTTTGAGGGCCTTGTACAATTATTTAAGGGGTTAATAAAATTACTTGTGTAAGTAAGTTTTCAGGTAAGATTAAGGGGAGATTATTCAAACCTTCAAAATAAAATAAAAATCTTAAAAAATTGGACTTATACAAGTAAATAGTACATGTGCTTGTATCTTCAAATAAATAAACATGACTTGTATAATTACCGCACTTTTTGACTGTGGTTTAACTCATTTTCTGTGGATTAGGAAAAAATTACAAAGTTTTAACTTTTGAAAAAATTAAAAAATAAATGGGGAATGAGTCCATGGGACACAGATGATGCCCCCACTTCACATCATATAAAGTTATAAAGGGAAATAACTGAAGAACAGTAAAAATGAAGCTATCTAAATTTGTACTTGATCTGAGTCTTAAGGAAATAACAATTGTCAATAAGTCTTTTAACATTTGTCATAGCATTTGGTTGAGGCAAGCTAAAGTTAGAATACAGAAACGAAATATTCAGCAATTTTTTCCATTTGTAAAGGGGCATAACTCTAGGACAATAAAAGTGACACCCCAAAATTCAAACTTGATCTGTATTTTGTGCTAATAATCATTGTGTATAAGTTTCATAGCATTTGGTTTAGGCAACTTAAAGTCAGAGAATGGAAATGAAAAATTTAGCAATTTTTCAAATTGTAAGGGGCCATAGCCCTAGAAAGGTTAAAGTGGCGCCCTCAAAATTCAAATTAAATCTGTATTTTGTGGTAATAAGCATTGAGTATACGTTTTATACTATTTGGTTGAGGCAAATTAAATTTAGAGAACAGAAACGAAAAAATTAGTAATTTGTGCAATTGTAAAGGCGCATAACTCTAGAAGGGTTAAAGTCACGCCAAAAAACTTGAACTCTATTATGCGGTTATAAACATTGTGTTTAAGTTTCATACCATTTGGTTGAGACAAACTAAAGTTAGAGAACAGAAAACACATTTGGGATGTAAGTACGGAGGGACTGACATACAGTTACAGCAGGGGCATAAAAATCCATAATTGCAGGTGCACAACTTAAACATATGTACAATCTTCCCTTGAAATTTCAGAGATTTGAGTTAAAAACTGTAGGAGAAGCTGATTACACAAATATCATCCCATCTACCCAATATCCCTTTACTATAAGCCGGTTTGGGGCTTTGTCCAGTTGGACCATAAATTCATGAAATGCCATTAAAAAGTAAAATAACTCAAATTCCAAAAGCAATGGGAAATCCAGGAAGTCCCTTATCAAATAATGATACAGTTTAACCATTCAACATTTAATTTTATAAATAAAAAAATTTACCAATATCATTGCAACGTGTGAGAATCTTTCATATGTTTGACATATGTATGATAGGCCAGTCTCGTCTAATAATATCTTCTGTAAAATGAAAGTAGCAACCTAAAACAAAAACAAAATCATGATTATAAATAATTCACAATTACACATGTAAAATTGTTAAGCATGTCTCTTACTAATATTTTTATTTTTTGCAGTGAATACATATACATGTATACATCATATATCATACGAATCACATACTTCATTTCTGGGAATATTGTCACCAAAAAGTCAGGAAAATCTCTATATTTTTTATGGTATGCCATGGTTTACTTTTCTTTATTTCTATGTGTAGATATTTAAATGCATAAATTTTATTCCATTGCCCAGGGAAAATGACATCAAAAGAAAGATCTCAATGCAATGAACTGATTTGATAGTCTGTTTTGATATTGGAAAAAACAAACTTATATAGTATTCTCTGTAACTTAATATAACACACTATCAATCCTAAATATACCTAGTTTGTCTAACATTAAACATGTTCAATAGACATAGATTGTCTTAAAATGATGAATAACCTAGTATTTCACACGGTCAATTTTCCATATACCTAGATTGTCTTACAATGAAGATGCTCAATATACCTAGTTTTCCACAAGGAAAATGTTTCAAAAAACTTAGTTTTATTTATCTTACCATGAAAATGTTCAATAGACTTACAGTTTTAGACAGCTCACTTCCAGATTCCATTATACGTAAACCAAGAGGTATTATTTCAGTGGTCAACAGGAAATTAATTACTTCCTGTTCATCTGTCTGAAAATAAAATAATCAGATAATTATAGAAAATTACACAGAATATTTCATAATTAGGCAGATTGAAAATTTAAGCTTAAAGAACTTGTGATCAGTATCTCTCTGAATAATTTTGGTTTATAACTTTCTATCTTTTAACTGGATTTTGACTATTTTAGTAGGACCTTATAATCTTTAGGTCCTGAATGATATGTTTTGTGACATGCAACTTTGATAGATATAGAATAGAATGCAGAGTTTAAAACTTGCAGCAATTTATAATTCAGATTTTTTAAATGATAAACAATATATATATGTGCAAGTATTCAACAATGATATATCATTACTTAATAAGTCATAAAGTTAAACAATATATTGAGCTATGAAATCTTATTTAAGAGAGCCAGTAGTAATTGTACAAAATGCAATGCAGTTGCTCTTTACCACCATACTGCCTAGTCGATTATGGTTGATGAGTTAAAGTTAATTAGAACAAATTTTTGTTTTTTGATGAGAATAAGGACAATATATGGATATCATAATCTTAAACTGCACTTACTTTTACTAAAGCACCAATAACTCCAAGACTAGTAAGACGTAAATATTCAAATGGTCTTGTTTTACTAACTGTATGTAAAAAGGGATACAGAAACAATGGAATGTGTGCTGAAACAGAAAAAAAATATGCTAATTAAATACGTTGTATAATGCTTGAAAATACAAAAAAATAATAAATAAAAAAAAAGAAATAAAAGAAATTAGTAGATAATTAACTGGCCAAATCAGCTTTTTTTTTTTAACAAATTATTAACATTGTAAACATTGTCTCCTGAAACGGAATGCCTATGAAGTAGATGTGACAAGAACTTGTGAAATTTAAGAAATTGTTCAATAAAATTCATGAATGATAAAAAATTTACAGGCTTTTCATATCTAGGGTTGGTGGCATCAATTTGCTCATCCAAACAAATTAATTTTTGTTTATGTCATTTTCCAAAGTATACAATAGAATTTCAAATGCTGTTAGTAACTTCCATTGTATTATTATGATACATTGCTGGTATATGTTACCTTGTAGGAATGCTGATCTAGTCTCTGGTGAGAGGCTACACACTGTAGTAGTGCTAAAGCATTACACACTCTGTTCGACTGATGTGCCTGTAATTAAATGTAATTTAAATATAAATATCTGTTGGTGTAGCTGCTGTCGCATATATCATTTTTCATTATCCCTCTAAAACTGATTTAAATGCCGACCCTTATGTTTTCTATTATGACCTACTTTTTAATTTAAAATTCCTTTTCTAGAATTCTTTAAATGGTTAATTTTAATTTGTTTTGTTACCGACAGTTTACCGACCGACCCTTGAAAATCCTCCCGACTGTGAAAATTTTATTGCTTTAAATTTGAAGAAATTTTTTTTAATACTTCTATTGACGCGATCTGGAACTTTGGGTCCTTTCGGGAAATGATTTAAAGTCTGGGTCAATTACGCATTTCAAGTTCGGTTTTTCTTAGCTTCCCGTTTTCATTAAAGCCTGGCAAAAATATAACCTTATCACATATAATTAAATATTGTTAGAAATATGAAAACAGTCGAATGTCTTAATACTTTTTTTTCAAGTTGCCTTTTTTTCAATTGAGGAAGATTCAATGGTTATTTTTTTTTATTAAAAATACACTCTCTAATACATTGTCTTATAAATCTTTAATATCTACATTTTTCTGATGAAAATACTCTACTCATGAAAACATTCTAGTCAAGAAGCATACATGTCTGAATATATTTCTTTAAAACAGTTCTAGTCATAATGACAATCCTTGTTTATAAGTGTTCCAGTATTTAATAATTATACCATATTTTATGTCATAAATTGGATAATGACACTATGTTAAAGTTTCCGTTTTGGTTAAAAAGTTTTTTATCTGAAAATGCCTGTTCATTTGATGTTGGTTTTCAGCATGTCCAGTGTTTGTTGTTTTAAAATGTTTTTTTTTCTTCACAAGAAACTTGGTTTAGTGTAACTGCTTGTTTAAACTGTATTTTGGCTGATAAAATAAAATATTTTTCCTACCTACCGACCCTTCAGTCTGAAGGTACAGTCGGAAAACTGCAAACAAACATATTTTTAAGGTTGGCCTTATAAATGCAATTATTTTTCCTGGTGACTGTATTTTTTGTTGACATCCTCAAGTTTGCTGTAAGTAGCTAGTTCAGTATAAAGCAATTTCTTGTATCTAGTTTTATAAAACTAATACAATGTATATAGTTAGTTACTGCTAGTACTCAACTACCCTAACTGTGAACCAAATACTGCAAAACATTATTTAAGGAAACAAAATATTCAAAATCATTTACTATTGATTCATTTATATTTGTGGATAACAATTTTCTAGGATTGATGAAAACTTGTATTTTCAATGCTATTTAATTTCATGTTTTTTTCAAAATCTGCTTGCCAACCTATATTTTTTTTTTACCTCGTTGAACATTAAGCTTGTGGGTAATCTACACTAACAAAATCCACGTTAATTGGTTTTCCACAAATTATAAAACCCACAGTATGCTACGGTATATATATATTTACCGTTAAGTGTGGTGGATTTATTGTTGGATAGATGTTAACAATTTCTTGAAGTAGTGCTGCCACTGTTCCAAACGAATGCCACAACATAGGTGCCAGATCTGGTACAACTTCCTCTTTTTACTGTAAAAAATATAAAACTTTAGATTAAAGGGTTAACAAAGGTAATGAATTTATTGTGAATCACAGCTCTTCATCTTTCTTTAGGGATTTCTACAGGTTAAAGTTATAACAAAAATAAGGCATTGAATAATAAATAAAATTGAGAATGGAAATGGGGAATGTGTCAAAGAGACAACAATCCGACCATAGAGCAGACATCAGCCGATATATACATATACGGTAAATGTCCAAAATATCTTGAGTTGCCACAATTTTTTTCTTAAAAAACAATAGGTTATGTTCATGATGTTGTTGAAAGTAAAATAAAGAAGATGAAATTTCAGAGATGACAACTGAAAGCATTGTTATTTAAGTCAGTATTAAGAGTCAATATTGATATTATTATAAATTTTACTCACCTCAGTTCTTGCAGAGCATTTTCTCTGGTGTCTGGACTAGTTAATTGTATAATCCACTGATAAATCTTGTCTCTGTCTACTGGGGGGATGGTGGTTGGTATGGTGACAGGTCCTGTTGAAGTCATCATTCTGGCCTACAACAGAACAGATATAATTTTTTTTAATTCAGCTATAATAACTATGAAAAAAAAGATATAGTGGAGTTTTAGCAAAATTACCCTTGGCATTATTATAAAGGACACAATATATTGGCAATAATTTGAAGGATGCCATGAGTTTGAATGTCCTTTTGGTGTCTTTCTCCTATCTTTTTTCTGTCATTTGATGTAGAATGTGATCAATTGTAATGTGAGTAGTAATTGTAGATGTACATGTATTTGGTACAGCTTTGCCTTTGCATACACTAATAAATATAGCCATGTTAAACATGTTAAAGTCGACTGAAACTAATATCATGAATATATTAAATGTTAAAGTATTTCAATTTTATTTGATGATATGTTTACATATATGTAAATTTTCTAAAGACGTTCTTTCATTAAAGGCAGTCTTTACAATGAAATATTAAAACTACAGGCCCGGAGCTCAATTTTTGAAAATTTTTAGTTAGATTCTGTTGGCCTGTAGATATGATTTTTACAGGCCCGAGAGCAATTTAACAAGCCTTGGCAGCCTGGGCTGCCACTCAGCGTGAAGACTGATTAAAGGGAGGCTAATAACACAAACAGGTACAAACAATGATTTTTTTGAACATGTAATATTTTTTTTAGACCTTACAAGAAGAGGATAGGAAATTGGGTATCCCACATGATGAATGATGGTAAATTATTTTGATTTAAAATAACGTAAAAGATAAACATTTTACTCCAGGATCTGCTTACCCTTCTGAAGCACCTGAGATCATCCCTAGCATGCCTAGTTTTTGTTGGGGTTCGTGTTGCTTATGCTTTGGTTTTCTATGTTGTGTCATGTGTACTATTGTTTGTCTGTTTGTTATTTTTAATTTTAAGCCATGACGTTGTCAGTTTATTTTTCGATTCATGAGTTTGACTGTCCCTCTGGTATCTTTCGTCCCTCTTTTTATGGCAGCTTCATAATGAGATTTGATGAATGACAATAATTATTAAGGCTCCTTTGACGATAAAATAGGGACGAAAGATACCAGAGGGACAGTCAAATTTAAAGATCGAAAAATAAACTACAGTACAGTAGATTCAAACAAGCTAGAGGGAATACAACGACAAGCAACACGCTTTTTAACAGGGACTACAAAACAAGAGAAGATGGCTGCATAACAAACATGCTCGCAAAACTGGAACTTCAAGAACTAAAAGCCAGACGCACTAGCCAAAAACTTATATTTTTGTACAAGGCGGTTGAGGGATTGGTACCTGCTATCGATCTAGACGACTTTTTAAAATCAGCCAGACCAAGACGAACCATCACAGCGGAAAAGTTTGAGAATTACAAAGCAACAAACATAGTGGAAAAACAAGAGAGGAACAATACTAGGTGCTTTGACATTCCCATCAGTAAAACTCAACAATACTCAAACTCATTCTTTTTGTCCAGTTATTAATTAGAACCATCTTGAAGACACTATATTGTGTGCGAAACAAGCATGGAGAGCTTTAAATCTGCTCTCTCGAAACGTCAGTAAACAGATGGCACCTTCACCCCGTTGTATTAAAGCCAGAATTGGTAGCTAGGACGTTACCATACAGATACAGAAACTGACAAAGATAGCGGTAGCAAAAAACAGGGGTTGACAATAAATCGTAATGTGCATTCCATTCATTAGTACCCCATACAAAAATTATACAATTTCACATTTTATTTGTAAATGGCTGATTTCAGAGCTTATAAACTAACTCTTTTCATATTGTTTAAAATACACCTCAATGACTTTTGTCTTCTATAGTTAGTGTCCTGTCTTTTTCTGTAAACTTTATGAAGATTCTACAAAATGTATAAAGGTTTCTTTGGTTGAATCATTTTTGTATTTTGAAAGTGTAAAGGGCTAATTATTTCATGTTTATGGCGTCAAATCTTGCAGACGAAAAGACAATCACGGTTTTATTGGATTCTTCGTGTTCAAAGCAAATCATTACCTGCTGTTGTGCCATATTCATTGCAAATATTTGCTGGAAATCGGTTTTTGTTTTGGCACCGACCCCCTTAAACCGGAAGTGATATTTTCAGCCTGAAGTGAATTTTTGAATTAAAATATTTGATCAGAATCATATAAGTCTGTACAAACAAATATATCCCTTTCAGAAAAAATTATCCTCGTCAAAAAATCTTTAGTCTTTAGTCTAAAAAATCAAGAAAAGCGTGAAGAAATAGGCGAATCGTCAAAAAAGTCTTTGTCCGAAAAGTGCTTCATTATTTTTCGTCTTTAATCAAACATGCAAATGACGTGGACGTTTGTTTTGATCAGACGAAATGATTTTGAGATGTTGACATAATATCTACATATATATTTCTTTTTTCTGCAAGAATGAGAGTATGCATTTTACTTTGGAAAGCGAAAGAACATCTAATTACATCACTTATTTATAATCGAGTCTGAATGACTTTTATTGGTTAACTTTGAGTATCCTTTAAGTTTTAACATGTTGTTGAAGATCCTTAAAATAATATCCCCATATATGAATCACAATAGCTCTTTTTTTCAATTTATCATGGAATCTTTTTTGTGTCTAATAGATCTGAAAATTTACTGCTATGTGTTCTATATTGTGTATTGTACATGGTCCAGCTGATACTTACTAATAAATAAACAATCAACAGCTGTGACTCGCATGTCCACAAACAAAAAGTAAAAATGTACATGTACCACTCAAAAGGCACAATGACACCTTAGTCCTAATACACAATTTGTACACACATCCTCAGGTATAGTAAGGACTTTATAAAATATAAATCCAAACACAAAATAACTTAATATGATAATGGACTGTTTGGTACAAATATATTTATATTACGTATACATGTACATTTTGTACATGTACCTACATGTATAGAAAGGTATCCGGTCGTTCCGGCCCCAAACCGATCCGGCCCCAAGTCAATCCGGCCCAAAGTCGATCCGGCCCAAGTCGATCCGGCCCACGTCGATCCGGCCCCAAGTCGATCCGGCCCCATAATAAAATATGAATAAACTATATTCACTTTATGGAGGAATTTGTCACAAATTTGAACAGTATACACGGAATTTGCAAATAGTGTCGATGATGGACGACAACAGATAAGTGAAGTATTGGAGTACCAGTTAAAGAACTATTTTAAATCGATACGAAGGGAAATGTCGTTACTTTTAGTCGAACTTACAAGTCAATGAAGAAATTATTGCATTAAATTTTATTTTGGTGATGTGCTTTTACGTGTTCCTTTTATTTTATTTAGATTAAAATATCTTTTTATCCAATTCAAGTGTACGCCCGGGCGTTTTGACGTAAACGTAGCTACGCGCCTGGAAACTGAATGTTATTGTGTCTGTGTGTATAGTAGCTCCAACACATTTTAAAATTTGAAGATATTTTCCATGTTGACTTTGAATGTCATGGCGATTTTTATTTTATTTACTTCTCACACAAAGTAGCTAAATAAATATTTACAGTCCAATGGAACCGTCAAAATTTAACTCATCATAATGTCTTGTAAAACCAAATCATTAGTCTATAATTGGTTTGTTTATTCAACAATTGTCTGATGATTGTGAAATGAGGTAATGCCACTGGTAATCACTTAATTCAATCAAAGCCTGATTAATTAAAGGTACGTAATCAACAAGGTCTTTATAGTTTGATCTTTTGTTTGGTATAAATAATAAGTATTAATTGTATATTTTTTTTTTCAGGTAACATCAGAGGCTTCTATAACACTTGTTTTTTTTTTTGTAATATCGAATATTGTCAATATATTTTTCTTAAAGTTGACAGTATTTTGAATAGTTGTGTGTAGATAAATAAAAACAAGTTATATGAGTATCCATTATGCTTTATTGCAAGAAAATAACATGACATTAAACAGTTAAATGCACAGGATTCGGCAAATCAAACAACATTTTAGAAATTTAAAGAAATTAAAAAAAAACAAAGTTTGTATGTTTCAGCTTGGGGATCGGCTTGTACCGTTGTGTATGTAACTATTTGTTCTATACGTTTCAATATAATTATACAATAATCTTGAAAACTTGTAATAAAAACTTAATCAACCTAGTTGTTTTATACTCATCTAAAGAAAATATTTTTCAAAGCCCCTTTTTATTTTTATTTTTCTTTTACATTATAATAAAAATCATAAACATTTATGAATTACAATTAATATATATCTTTATTTTTATTCCTTATAAATATATTTTTTATTGGGGCCGGATCGACTTTACATATGGGCCGGATCGACGTGGGGCCGGATCGACGTGGGACGGATCGACTTGGGCCGGATCGACGTGGGGCCGGATCGACCCGAAAGCTATAGAAAAACAGTATAAACATGAATTAGCGTCTTTGCCCTTGAGTATATTTTGCCAAGCTGTATAGTTAATTTGTTTAAACGTGTTTAATTAAAATAATCTTTTCTACATCATCCTGCTGATTTTTGGTGGAAGAAGACTTCAAGTCTTCTGAAGACCTATGGTGTCGACTTTACAACCGTTACAACCTCTGTATGCCGCCTCCATTTCTGTGCATTACAATTTCATAACAACTTCCGATTCATGACACGTTTTATAATATGTCCTTGCATTTATTAAAAAATATTAAAAATCGTTTAAAAACACTCTCAAACACGATTTAGTGAAAATCATCTGTTCCTTATTTTGTTCCCAAGGTAAAACAATTGTGTTCAGCCAATCAAATTCTGTGTTTCTAATGATCAAATTAATAAGCATATCAAAAACATTTTCTCTGAAGATTATTCTAACATGCTACATATGTAGATTTTGAACTTTGTTGTTTTCATCTTGTAAAATCGTGAACATGGCACTGCAGCAAAGAGTGTTCTTACACAGCTTAAGGATAAAAGCATGGCTGATTGACAAAATTCAATGATGCAGTACTACCATAAAGATAATACTGAATAGTATTTTTATGCCCCACCTACGATAGTAGAGGGGCATTATGTTTTCTGGTCTGTGCGTCCGTTCGTTCGTCCGTCCGTCCGTCCGTCCGTCTGTCCCGCTTCAGGTTAAAGTTTTTGGTCAAGGTAGTTTTTGATGAATTTGAAGTCCAATCAACTTCAAACTTAGTACACATGTTCCCTATGATATGATCTTTCTAATTTTAATGCCAAATTAGAGTTTTTATCCCAATGTCACGGTCCACTGAACATAGAAAATGAAAGTGCGAGTGGGGCATTCGTGTACTGAGGACACATTCTTGTTTTCACTAATTTATTGACATAATACATTATTTTTGTATTCAATTAAATTTTTTAATGTACAATGTACTATTCTTTTTTTCACAAAGACCAACAAACAGGTTGGACTGAACATAGAAAATGATTGTACGGATGGGAAATCCATGTACTTATGACTATCTTTTGTGGATAGTTGTCTCATTGGCAATCATACCACATCTTCTTTTTTATACTTATGACACATTCTTGTTTGAAGAAAAAAAATACGTCATAACGATTATGAAACAAAGCAGGCTGGGTTAGTGGGGATGCTTTTATGGTAATTCAAGTTACCTTTTATTCACCTTCTTCCACCTCAGAGCTATCAGCTCTTTGATTTTTGAAGTATTTTAACTCACTTGTGTATAATGACAGTATTGAATATTTTATAATTGAAATATTAAAATAATGGAAACAAAATCATATACATGATATAGGGTGGTATACAATAACTTGTAGAAATAAAAACCCTATATAGTCAGACTTAGGGGTATTATATATTTAACATGCAATTTCATGTTTACATATTCAATAGGCTATTTGCCAATTCCCGTAATTGACCCTGTAATAAGAGATCCCTATTTTGGTTGCCTCCCTTATTAGGGACATTAATTTTTATTTACAACGGAGAGCTAGTAGAAAGAGCAAATTTACCTGTGCGTAATGTGAGTAATCTACATTGTATAAGGTTTTTAAATCTTTTAATTACATTAATGATTAATTTGTTGTTCAGCTAAATACTTATGACATCAGAAATTATTTTTAATGAAAAATTAGTTAAACTGATGATTCTTCACTTTCAATTCATCATGCTTTGCATTGGAAAATGCCAATTTTGCCCGGTATGGAACCAGTCAACGATTGACAAAGGGAAGTAATTTGCTTAAAAAGTGTGTAACTTGCAAATGAACTATTAATTTTATTATATTTGTATTATCATGATTATGGGAAATAAAGATTAAAAATGTAAAAAAAAACTTTTTAAAATCCCTCAATGTACATCTTTGTCTTCTGGAATCTTTGGAGTGTCATGCTCTCTGCACATTAAGAACCCTGACAACAACTTTAGGGGTCTATAGGTGGCCTGTTAAAATGTAAAATTTCTGTCTTTATCCAATATATCTTCATTTTCCAGTGGGAGTCAAAATTTCCTTCGCTTACAGATTCTACTATGTTTCAAAATGTACCTATTGTATTTTTAATATTGTTTATCTATCTAGATGTTAACAGGCATGACATAATTGCCACTTGACATTGAACAACCAACAACTAATCAATTTATAATCTTGATTATCCTCGCTTATGATTATTCAGGTTGTGTTATTTTGGGAGAACAACCAAAGACTTCCATTTAGGGACAGGACAATTATTATCTCGTTTTTTTTATACTATGATCATGCATGCACATATACTATAAACAGAGTGTACATGTATTTGCTATTAACTATCAATTCCAAGTTTACGATCCGCGGCTATCACTGATACATGGATATTAAGAATCTATATATAATGGCTATATCGACAAGAATAGTAATCTTGGAATTGATAGTAAATAGCAAATTCACTTTATTTATAGTGTATACACGTACGTATGTTTATAGTAAACAGAAAAAAACAGAAAACAAATAATAACAGACCTTTAAAAAAGTCAGAGGGCTATAATAATTGTTCTGTCACCAAGGATCTATTACTTTTGATACCTTTCCTGAAATTATCAAGTCATAAAATCCTTTAACAAAATTTCATCCTACAACAGTTTACATACTTTCAACCACACTCTAAATGCTGGTGATTTCGCAGTTGTGTGATATTAATATAAATAGAAAGATACTACATTGACCTATATGTAAGCATATTGCAAAAAAAGTTGTCATGTAGTGTCAAATTTATGAAATTTGTATAATTGGATCCCAAAGGAAACATAAAGAACTGTAGGTGATTACTGGAAATCCCTTACATGTTATAAATAAGGAATGATCATGAAATCACTTGTTTAAGTCATGTGCCTTACAGATGAATACAGATATAACACAACTGTAGCTAAAGATTTTGAATAATTAATTGAACATGTTTGTTGTATTAGGCATGAGTGATACGAGTGACCATGGCTGAATATGAGACACCGTACCAGGCGTTAGCCACATTTGAAGATGATGAAACAGATGAAGCTCCATCCCATGATAGAGATTTTATGATTCATGTTGTTCCAGAAAGTAGTATGTAACTTGTTTTTGTTTTCACAGAAAATAGCTTGTAAAGATTTTAACTACTATTTTTTTCAAACCTTGAACTCATTTATTTACTTGTCAATGAGCAGGGATGGGGTAATTGAAAATGTAATGGTAATTAAGTGTAATGCATTACAATTTTCCATGTAATTGAATGTAATGTGTAATTGAGCATTTTTTTAATTACATGTAATGGTTATTTAATTAATTACATTGAAAAAAGCATGTAATGCTCAATTACTTTTGAATTACATTTCAATTACATGTATTTTTATTGTGTTAAAGATAAGGATTTGTGTTTAATAATATAAATTGTTAAATTATATCTATTTTTAAAATATTAATATCACATACTTCTTTAATATATGAAGTCTGTAATTTATTCTGAAGTTTTTATATTATTTATTTGACCTACAGAATTTTTTTTCTGAATAGTCTTATAATTAAAAAATAAAAAAAAAATGTGAGAATATTTATATATGTGTTGTTCAGTTTTTTTAGAAAGATCTTTGTTAACTAAAAAGATTGATAAGTTATTAACCACCTTGTTAAACAAAACCCAAAAAAATGTGTCACAGTGATTTTTTTTCTTATACAGGTAATTAGAATTTAAAATCACTGCACACAATAATTTTGTCAAATTAGTATACACAAAAGGATTATAGAAATAAAAATTAATAGCTGTAAAAACAAACAGCAATTAATCAGATTAAAATGTCAAGGGACAATGCCACTTTTACATGTATTTTTATCTAATTAGTGAAATACATGTATTGCTAATATTAATTTAGACATTATGTACATTGTACTAAAAATTATTTTCAATATTGTGACAAGCACACTATTAAATATTTTTAAATTAAAAAAAAAAAACCTTTTAATTTATTTATAATTTCTTTATTTATATTATGTTTTATTTAAATGATTTCATTTCTGACATGTCAAAATACCCCTTAATGTATTGGCAAGCAATTATGAACAAATTCCCTCTCCTATCAACACATCTTCTAATCATGGAACTTCCATGTTCTGATCAAGCAATATCTGCCATATTAGCTCCTGTCGAAAAACTTTCGAATTGCTGTCAATGTGTTCAGACCAGAGATATGCAGACTAAATGACAAAACATTAAAATTACTAATGATTATCAAATGCAACGCTTAAACTATGCTTATCAGTACGTCATGCATATTTTACACATGGATTTTATATACATGTATAATATTGTAAAAAAAATATTATGATAAAATGTAATGTGTAATTTAATTAATTACTTTAGTAAAGTAATTGTAATTTAATTAATTACATTTCAAAAACGGGAGAGATCCGTTTGCGCCAAAAATACGTCCTTTTGTGCCACAACTTTTTTTCTCCAATGCTACGTTTGCGCCACCTGTTTTAAAATTACATGGTATCATTTGCGCCAAAAAATAAAACATACGATTGCGCCAATTAGAAGAAAAATGACTTCCCTCCTCCTTTATTAGGACTTTGAAATGGCAGTTTATACATGGCAAATGTTTCCTTTTCTGAAACATACTTTCTTCTTACTGCTGCTGCATGGGTACAATGTATGTAGTAGCTTGTGACTTCCCTTTATTGTCCAAAAAGACAATTATTGAAGGATTAAATGCATAAAACCGTTCATAATAATTACTGGGGAATGCTTCAGCTCCATTACTGGTACGTCTTGCGGTCGATAGTCGATAGAGTTTCGGCCCATATGGATGGTGGAAACAAATCACTGTGTTATCAACATATGTGGTTAAACATAATCAGCAAAAGGATTTTTTTATCTATTTTTCATAACTTGAATTAAATATTAAGCAGAGCAATAAGTTTTCTTCTCTCTATGTATATGGACTGTCTAGTGCATTTCAAGTCATTTCTCTCCAGATGCTCATCTTCATTGTGCAATATCTCTGAACATGAGAATAAATAGATATATATGTGTACAGGTAAATTGGCGCAAATGAGTTCCGAAAATTGGCGCAATTGATATATTTGGAAAACTATATTTGGCGCAAATGATACCCCTGAAAAACAGTAATTGGCGCAAAAGGACTGCTGCCTCAAAAACTGTGTAATGTGTAATTAGTGTAATTAATCATTTTTGCAATGTAATGTGTAATTTAATTAATTACATTCCAATGTAATTGACCCCAAGTCTGTCAATGAGTACCAATTGCAATTTTCATGGATTGAGGAAAAGTTGTGTTTTTGTGTATTTGTCAAATTCTTCTTTGTATACATGTTTAACAGGCCTTTCGAAAATTTGAACATAATTTGACTGTTAAATTCATGGTTCACCTTTACTTACCCATGAAATTCACAAAGATCATCATCCTATGAAAAATAACAAATCCACAGTAGATCACATGATACAAATGTAGTAGCAGTCATGTGACTCAGTATTGTCAGCCATACATGTATGCAGTCGGAAACCCGGTTGAAATAGAACAAAAGAATCGAAGCTCTTTGTTAGAGAAGGCGATAAATGCTTACTGTAATGTTTACTATGGTGACAAAAAAGTCAAAAGTTAATAGAAACAAACAAAATTACAATTTTCTTCTCAATTATGAAATGTTTTATTTTAAAAACACCATTTGTATAAGTTGTCAATTTATTTAGTACATAGTTAAGCAAAATAATTAGATATCAAGTCGACAACATGGGTATCTTTCAAGTTGGATGTAGAAAATGCATAACCTCCGATTTAAAAAAAAAATTACCACGGACGGAAAACATATCAATCTATTAGTTCAGTAATTTTCGTGTCTGCCCTTCCTTTATGTGAATCAAGAAAAAATTCCAAAAATGGGTAACAAATGTATCGAAAAGAGAAAATCGAGTGCAATTTTTTTATGTTAGGGCGTGTTTGAGTTGAATATTTTGTCTTGATATCGTACATAGCAAGAATATTTCATACATCGTCTCGCTTCAGATTCTATCATTTTTATATACCAAAGCTACAGGTTGACTTTATAACATAAAAAAATCACAGTACTAAAGGATAGAATATATAGGTCAAGTGAAATACCTATCGAATGAATCACAAAAACAAAGTAGGTGTGTTCGAATAGCCTTTTTTTACTGAAAGTACTTGACGACAGTCTTTCAAGTTGGATGATGAAAATGAATATCTTCGAAAAATTAAAATTTTTTGTGTGTGAAAACTAGGGTTTATAGTCTTCAACCACTAAAAAAATCTAGTCTGCCCTTCCACGAAATATTTAATTAGAATTTTTTTAAATGTTTATGAATTTTCGAAAATTCCACCTGACAACCTATCAGACAATAGTTTTAAGTTGAATCAATGCAGACAAGATCATTAACTGATGCTCATTAGCTAGTTGATACATTTGTCTTTTAAAATACAACTGACATATAAGGATCGTAATGGTGCAATGTGGATAAATTTATCGGTTTCCGAGAGCAAAATTGGCAGCGCGTCATCCCTACAATTGCTTCCATTTCTACGATTGTGAAAATGAACTGGCGTAATGGGGAGATAATTTTGACGAGGTAGAATCCTGACTGTATAATGAGTAAAATAAGATAAGCAACAAAAATTTTAAATTTCATATCTTAAAAATAACTTTACTTTTAAACATAACAATAGATACATTATTGTAACAAAAATAATAAATAATCTGGTGTAATTTTTACTTCAAAGTACATTCAAGTTGAAAATTAAACAATTATTTCTTAAATAAAAAACAGTGTTGAAACAGTTAAATATGTTTACATTTAATATTACCTGACCACTTTTGGCAATACATTTTTAATTTGTTTCAGCTCGATGGAACCACATAGAAAATTTGGATGATTTTTTTGCCAGAGTTTACAATTATCATCAAAGAGGAGGTTTTGGTTGTATGGTCATAGAAGATATACTACAACTAATGTAAGTACATCACAATTGAATATGAAGTGAAACAGTCAAAGTTTTCATTATTTTGTTACAGCCGATTGCATTGAGTGTGTAGGTGAAGGTAATAGCTTTGGTTAGCTTGCTTGCTAGTTGAACTCCAAATTGGGTAAACAACCTCCTTTAAAAGTAGACTACTCCAACAGATAACCAATCTATCGGTCTGTAGGACTAGACTTCTCCGAAAGGAGATTTGTATACATTTGCACCTTTCATAATAATGACTTCAGGGTTCAGCTAGCAAGCAAGCTAACCAAAGATATTACCTTTACGGCTTTACCTACACATTCAATGCAGTCGGCTGTAATTGTTATTTCCTAATATTTGCTTGGAACCTCACTTGCCAGAATTGTTTTTAATGAATTCACAAAACACAGGTTGCGTGAAAATAATAATTATGTATTTCAGAAGATTGTGGCATGCATTTTAAACCAAAGATTTCTTCTTAATTAAAAGTAAAACCATAGAGTGAAAACAATGAACATACAAATAAAGTTGCAATTTATTTATAACTAAAATGTTTAAGCTTTCAGGACTCAATTCTGTATTGATACTAATTATTGCATATAGTACATTTGAAGACACCAATAATTGCATTTGAAATGTAAATTGAAAACAATTTTCTCTTTCTTTTTCAGTCAGTTCCTGTTTGTTGTTTTATTTTCTATATTTCTGATTGACTGTGTGGATTATGATGTCCTGTTTGCCAATATAAAATACAATGGTACACACAAGGTCACAATTCCAGAAGCAGTTATCCCCTTGATCAATGTGTTCAAAGGTATGTTTATTTATCAGTTATCCCCCTTGATCAATGTGTTTAGAAGTAGGTTTATTTAGCAGTTATCCCCCTTGATCAATGTGTTCAGAGGTAGGTTTATTTAGCAGTTATCCCCCTTGATCAATGTGTTCAGAGGTATGTTTATTTAGCAGAAGTTCTTCAATATTCTATTTCAATTTTTCACATATTTTCACTCTGAATGCAGTTTCATGTCATGATGTCTGATCTCAATAATGTTATAATTTAATTATTTATTCTTAGTGCAATATTTGTGTTTATTGTATAGCAATATAATATTTCCCACCGAAAGTAACCAAAAGTTAGCGTGCAATAAATTCTAATATTGCACTAGTGCAATAAATCGTCAACATTCATGACGTCATCAATGACAAAATCTTCAGTATAAACCAATTTTTAAGCAGTTAAGCTGCTTTATGCGAGCACCCTAGATTTATGTTCTACCCAAGGTCGATGTCAAGGTCATTTTAAGATTGTTTCGCTTTGGTGTTACACAATGTAACATAATGCTACACGTGCTTTGCTTAAGCTCGATGTGGTTCAATAAATATTGCGATGTAAACTTTAACAACTGTTTTCTAAAAGACGACATTATTTAACTTCAAAGTCGCATATATTTTGTAAAATATTAAGTCCGAATCTGTGATGCGTATCACACTGTAATTGTTTTTGATTTACAAGGACTTTTCGATTTCTGGTACAGAAAAATACGACTTTTTTATATGTTTCTTTTTATAATTTTTCACATTCAAACTCTCGTTAAGTGTTATTGAATCAATTCTATGCGGTTCCTTCAGCAACTTTATGCTGGTAAACGATTTCCACATGAAAATAATAAGAAAAGAAATCGCATGATAGGATAAAAAGGTAACGAGTCGACTAACGAGACTCGAGAAACGTTTAATATGTTTTCAACAAGTTCTAGTTGAAGCTACAAACAAGTTTTTCTTAATTCTTACGATTACAGTTATTGAAAGTTTAAATAAATGTTTTTTTTATTATGATATTAGTAATGGAAGACAGTTAAACCGTAATCAACATATTTTAATTCAGTTATAATTTGAGACGTAAAAAAAATCGAGAGTGAAAATGGGGAATGTATCATAGAGACAATAACCAGATCTTAGAGCAGACAACAGTCGAAGGTTACCAATGGATCTTTAATGCAGGGAGAAACTACATCCAAAGGATTGCTTTTGCTGGACCCTTAACACAATAACCATGATAACAAAAATGTAAACTATTTCAACTGGTCACTTGTTCAGGTGGAACTTTTAAACCAGCGGAAGAACAAAGTAACTACAATGTAGTTAATAAGTTCTGGAGAACTTTTCGGCTAGTTAGTTCTTTCCGCCTGGAACTTTCCAACGTCGGAACAAAAGAGCATTTACAATAACTTGGACATCATACTAAAATCAGAAGTATACACAAGAAATTAATAAAATTTTTAAAAATGTACAAAACAATTAGGAAAAATAAATATGATATACAGCAACAATCACCGCATTAGTGGGTCCTCACTATGGACAGGTACATACAGAATGTGGCGGCTTAAACATCTTAACTGGCACTAAACTCGCCCCTAACATAGGACAGTGTATGTGTATAATCTCAGACATTGAATCTTTATAAATAAAATTGGAAATAACTTTTGAAAGTGGTAGGATTGCATAACATAAACATTACTGTACAAGCATTATTTGATACTTTAGAAATAGCTGAGAACAATGCCTGAGATAAATATTTCGACTAATTCTTTACACTATTCATCTGACCGTGGCCAAGTTTGCCTTTGGGTTTTTGATTAACTGCCTATAGCACCCTTTGGTGCTTTGATTACTTTCAAATATTATATTGCTATACAATAAAAGGGTTATTGCATGAATATTGGGGAATATTGTCCCTTGTAGAACATATATTGCACTCGCAAGCTCGTGCAATATAAAATTCTACTCGGGACAATATTCCCCAATATTCATGCAATAACCCTATATTATAGTGGTGCACAACTTTGTTAAAGAATAGAAGAAATTTAACCTGCACAATTTGTACCTATTCAATATATATTAATTTTTATTAATAGTTTTTGCTATGTGATAAGGATAAATCTGATAATTTATTGGCGGCCTCTGTGGTCTAAGTTATTCAACTACTTTGTTACTAGCCTGTTGACAGTGAATTCACATGGCAGGTGTGTCTGACTCCAATCTTAATTGACTAAAATGATCAGTTTTCCTGTGGAAGGTTGGTGCCTCTCCCTGCATACTCCTGCTTCCTCCACCTGTCACAATAAAGCAAGCAGTGCTGAAAGGGATGTTAAACACTATCAATCAACTTAACAATCTGTGATTCTAGTTTTGATCTTTGAAAATGTCTTTTACATTACTTAGTTTCTATTTTACTTTTATTGTAAAGGAATAATCATCGAAACTTAAAGCTTATTTTTTCTTCAACAGGTTTAGCTTTGGTATTATAGTGTGTATACTTGTTGCTTTTGCATTCTGGGTTTTCCGAACATTGAAGGTCATCTATAATGTCTTCAAATACACAGAAATAAGATCATTCTACAACAATGCTCTGAAGATAACTGCAGTAAGTCAAATATTTGATAATTGATATAACTCATGAATATAAAATGTTTTTTTATACGACCGCAAAAATTTTAATTTTTTGGTCGTATATTGCTATCACGTTGGCGTCGTCGTCGTCGTCGTCGTCGTCCGAATACTTTTAGTTTTCGCACTCTAACTTTAGTAAAAGTGAATAGAAATCAATGAAATTTTAAGACAAGGTTTATGACCACAAAAGGAAGGTTGGGATTGATTTTGGGAGTTTTGGTCCCAACATTTTAGGAATTAGGGGCCAAAAAGGGCCCAAATAAGCATTTTCTTGGTTTTCGCACTATAACTTTAGTTTAAGTGAATAGAAATCTATGAAATTTCGACACAAGGTTTATGACCACAAAAGGAAGGTTGGGATTGATTTTGGGAGTTTTGGTTCCAACGTTTTAGGAATTAGGGGCCAAAAAGGGCCCAAATAAGCATTTTCTTGGTTTTTCGCACTATAACTTTAGTAAAAGTGAATAGAAATCTATGAAATTTTGACACAAGGTTTATGACCACATAAGGAAGGTTGGGATTGATTTTGGGAGTTTTGGTTCCAACAGTTTAGGAATTAAGGGCCAAAAAAGGGCCCAAATAAGCATTATTCTTGGTTTTTGCACCATAACTTTAGTATAAGTAAATAGAAATCTATGAAATTTAAACACAAGGTTTATGACCATAAAAGGAAGGTTGGGTTTGATTTTGGGAGTTTTGGTCCTAACAGTTTAGGAATAAGGGGCCCAAAGGGTCCAAAATTGAACTTTGTGTGATTTCATCAAAAATTGAATAATTGGGGTTCTTTGATATGCCGAATCTAACTATGTATGTAGATTCTTAATTTTTGGTCCCGTTTTCAAATTGGTCTACATTAAGGTCCAAAGGGTCCAAAATTAAACTTAGTTTGATTTTAACAAAAATTAAATCCTTGGGGTTCTTTGATATGCTGAATCTAAAAATGTACTTAGATTTTTAATTATTGGCCTAGCTTTCAAGTTAGTCCAAATTGGGGTCAAAAATTAAACTTTGTTTGTTTTCATCAAAAATTGAATAATTGGGGTTCTTTGATATGCCAAATCTAACTGTGTATGTAGATTCTTAATTTTTGGTCCAGTTTTTAAATTGGTCTACATTAAGGTCCAAAGGGTCCAAAATTAAACTAAGTTTGATTTTAACAAAAATTAAATTCTTGGGCTTATTTGATATGCTTTATCTAAATATGTACTTTGATTTTTGATTATGGGCCCAGTTTTCAAGTTGGTCCAAATCAGGATTCCATATCAAGTATTGTGCAATAGCAAGAAATTTTCAATTGCACAGTATTGCACAATAGCAAGAAATATCTAATTGCACAATATTGTGCAATAGCAATTAATTTTCAATTGGAGTTATCTTTCTTTGTATAGAATAGTAGTTGATAATATATGTTGGAAATTTGCCAGACATGACTATGATGTCATTTTCTATTTTTATTTGCCAATAACTTTATGTAAATAACTTCATTGGAAATTTGCCAATATAAAATGTTGCTGATGAAGCTTTTTTTCCTTATCTTATCTAAAATGTTTTTAGATAATGTATGTTGGACATTTGCCAGACATGACTATGATGTCATTTTCTATTTTTATTTGCCAATAACTTTATGTAAATAACTTCATTGGAAATTTGCCAATATAAAATGTTGCTGATGAAGTTTTTTTTATTGTTTTATACAATAAACAATGTATATTCACTTTTACTACCAACCAATCTTTACCATTCAGTGATAACAAACACTTTATTTTACATTTTAATATTTTATGATGTATTTAAAAGAGTAGTTATTGTTGCAAACTCCATTAGAAATTTGAATTAATATCAGTTTTGGAAAAAGGGAAGCGGGGATGTGAAAAAAAGGGGGGGGGGGGGGGTTTAAATTTTTCTCATTTCAGATTTCATAAATAAAAAGAAAATTTCTTCAAACATTTTTTTGAGAGGATTAATATTCAGCAGCATAGTGAATTGCTCAAAGGCAAAAAAAAAACTTTTAAGTTCATTAGACCACATTCATTCTGTGTCAGAAACCTATGCTGTGTCAACTATTTAATTTTAGATTTAAAAAGTTTGAAGAAGAAATCTTTAATTGATTTGTAAAATCTTGACATTTGTTTTGTGTAAAAAAAAAACATGTAATGTCAAAAATTTGATCACAATCCAAATTCAGAGCTGTATCACGCTTGAATGTTTTGTCCATACTTGCCCCAACTGTTCAGGGTTCGACCTCTGCGGTCGTATAAAGCTGCGCCCTGCGGAGCACCTGGTTACCTATCAAATCCTTATTAGCAATGAATTATTGCATAGACATTCTAGATTTCAATGTAAAAGTATATTTCTGGAATTGATTCTGTTGTTTTGTGATTAAATTCTTTAGTATACATGGAAAATATTCTGCAGTTTGCATGTAAAATTCTTTATTGGCAGGGTAGGATGTAGTCCAAAATTGTCACATACCGTAAAGCGGGTTATTTTCGCGGTAGTTAAATTTTGAGATTTTCATTGAATGAGGTAAAGGATATATTTTGGCGGATTTAAAACTTTATCAATAGCTTTGCACATGTTGCATGTGCCGTTTAAAATTGGTTTAATTTATTTTGGCGATTTTGTTCTATCCACAAAAATAAGTGAAAATTTGCACTTGGAAAGTTTGGTGGTTTTTGGCAGATTATATATTATATATATTGTGTATTTTTAGGTAGAATTAGCTAACTTAACCTGGCATGAAATACAAAGAAGATTATTAGAAGTACAGAAGGAACAACAAATGTGTATACACAAACAAGAACTTTCGGAGCTGGGTAATATTGATTGTCTCTAAATTTGTAGCATAGAAAATCAGTTAATTTAAGTAGGGCTACTTCTTTTTACAGCAAATAGATTTAAGTTATATAATTTATGAGGTTCTAAAACTAACTGACAAAATCTATGAATAATGGTATACAGCAAATAATAATGAATTCACAGTATTGAACTTATGAAAATATAAAAATTGATTTTTCTATGCAAAAAAGATTTTTTTTCAGAAACATAAGTAACCCATAGCATCTGATTGTGAATGCTCATATAAGTAATTTACAATGTTGTTTCCAATATTGGATACTTGCAGCATTAACATATAATTATATAGAAGAGCTAAATCTATCAATACAACATTTTTCAGAAAAGGGCTCTTATCCTGTTTGGTCACTCCTTCTATGTCTCACAATTCAACAAATTGTATCAGTATCACCTTTAAGGTGGTACCTAACACTACAGGGAGATAACTCTGTAAAATCAGCTTAACGTTTTAATTACGTTGTGTTGTTAAGGGAATATCAAGCTTCTCAATGATCAAAATAAGTGTTTGTCAAACTGCTATATAACCAGTATAATTTTTCTGATAAAACGGTTGGTTCAAATTTTTTGAAATTTTTATATTTTTGTAAAAGGGTTTAAGTTAATACTTTGTCAAAATTTTAAGAAAATTAAACGAGCCAAATTAATTTTAGTTAAAGTGTTGGGTACCACCTTAAATAAAAATTTTGTAACATGTTCCTTTTTTGTCAAATTTTGTCTATTGAACTTCATGGCTGTTTGAGTTCTTGACTCATTATATTATTATGATGAATACATTTGTATTGTTATATATTCTTCCAGATATTTACCACAGAATATTGAGATTTAAGAACTACATGATAGCTATGGTTAACAAATCAGTGATTCCTGTGAAATTTAAAATGCCATTTGTTGGCCAATAGTAAGTACATATGTATATGATGTATAACATGTCTTTTGATTGGCTAAACATTTTTTGTCTTCCAGCTAGCTCATAGACAGAGACATAAAAAGTATGTAATAACAGAATGAAATTGGTAATTGGCAAATAGACTTTTAGTACTTGTAATGGACCATGGCTAATTGTTATAATGTTTTTACTGAATCTTTCTGAATAAAGACGTCAAACAGAACATTTCACGACAATTTAGAAAATGTCTCATTTACCAGCAGAACAATATTTCAGAATTTTATAGGTTGAGTCAAAATTTCTCATTCACCAGAAACCTTTAAAAAAAATTGATGCATCTAACAAATTTAAAACAGTACATGTACACAGCTACTTTTGCATAGGTACTATTTCTGTACTAAAAATTTGTGGTACTGGAAATCTACTTTTAATATTTAGAACTATTATGTTACTCTAAAATTATTGTAATATTTAGGTACCTGTATTTTACAGTACTTTATTTGTACTCGAAATTTAGATACATTTTTGTACTACAGATTTTTGGTTAATACCGTTACATTTTTAGCATTTTGAAAGTTTTTCTATTTCAAATCTCTTAAAGTTATGATATTAAAATATGGAATATTGTATTTTTTCTGTACCAAAATATTTAGTACAAATCAAGTACTGTAAAATACAAGTACCTAAATATTACAATAGTTTTAAAGTAAAGAAATAGTACTAAATATTAAAAGTAAATTTCTAGTACTGCATTTTTTTAGTACAGAAATAATACCTATGCAAAAGTAGCTGTGTATATAACAATTCAGATAATATAACTCATATGGTCATGTTAAGATAAAAATCTATGTATTATCTTTGCCTGATTAGCATGATAGAAATATAATTTGAAATTCTTTTTTTTTCAGTGCCTTTTTAAGTACAGGATTAAAGTATAATTTAGATATTATTTTATTTTGTAAGTATGATAGACAAATAGATAAAATTGAGAATGGAACTTTGGAATAAGTCAAAGAGACAACAACCCAACCAAAGGGCAGATAACAGAAACCCCCCACATCCATGGTGGACCTCAGCTGGCCCCTTAATAAAAATGTGTACTAGATCAGTGAAAATGGAGGTCATCCTAAACTTCAAAATATATAAATGAACTAAAATTAAAAAAGATACAAGACTAACAAAGGCAAGAGGCTCCTGACTTGGGACAGACGCTAAAATGTGGCGGGTTAAACATGTTTTGTGAGATAACCCTTCCCCCATACCTCCAGCCAATGTAAAATTAAGAAACACATAGCAATGGTTTATCTTGAAATAATGAAGTATATAAATTACCATAGTACAATTTTACATTTATGTCCTGTCAATTTCTGGAGTGAATTATGAGTATAACAGAATATAAAAAAAACTTACTGAAGATAACTCAATAGGGTTATTTTACACCCTACTATATTTCTCATGGAATGCTTTTCCAAAGAATAAACTTTTTTACACATGAAGTTTTTATCAACTATTAATCTTATAAGGAACTCCAGCTGAATCATCTTTTACAATAGAATTGTTTACTTTCTTTAATTTGGTGCTGTATAACAAAGTAATCTGTAACCTAATTGTCTGTGGAAGATTTGTGTTTACTTGAAACTTTATAAAAACAAGGGTGAACATTTATTTTTATTTTTAAAACTGCTCTGAAGTTGTTTTTTCCAGTTTTTACATCATCTATGCTGCAGTATATACATGTATTGTATAACTGATGATCATGTCTTTCAGGGGGACCATGGTCTCCATTTGAAAACAATTGGAAACTGAAAGAAGAATACAAACATAAACACAGAAGAGAATATCTATCTCAATTGTAAGTTAACAATGTTGCTGTTTCCGTGGTCTAAACAGTCTTTGCTTTATATAAAAAATAATGTAATTTTGGATGTTACACGTCTTTTGATTGGCTGACAGTGTTTTGTCTATCAACTTTTAGACATAATTTTTTCATGTGACTGTGACATTACCAAAGTTTTTCATGATTTACTCCACTTTAAAATGAAATTTAGAATTAGCTTTAACATTGTCCAATTTGAAACAGGAGTGTACAAGTTGTCCTACGCTTCAGACTCGATATTTACTAAACATGAATGCTGAAATTGACATGCTTGTTTTTGTAATACAATCATACACATTCAAGTTTTGAAATCGATAGTTGTCATCGTAGAAAAGACTGCTTTTTATGAGTGCATGTTATCAGAAAATTGGTGTGATTCTTATTGCTCTAAAGAAATGTTTGAAAACAAACAAAACATATAAAAGTAATCGTTAATTCGCAATTGATCATCATTGGAATGCGACTCCAATACACATTCTGAGGTCACGCAGGTTCATACAATACTCAGTCTGGCAGTAGGCAGAGCTTTAAAGCGATATCTGTATAGTATACAGATACAGCATAGCGATATCTGTAGAGCTGTATCTGTATAGTAAAACACCCAATTGCAGGATAAAAAAAAATAACCCTCTAGGTGTAATACCACTAAATCATGGTAACACATTTCTGTGTCATAAACATATGTCTTGGGTATTTCAAATCACCATTATTTTTTTATTTGGGGTTTCTATAGAATATTTTGTAAACTTCAGGTTACATGGTTCCTACACCTTGTACACAGGTTAGATAAGGGGAGAAATTTGATTGGTTAACTTCCAGTGGTGGTTATTTTCTTGTATGTAATGAAATGTGATGTGAAATTTTTTCTATAGTACTGGACAGGATAAAACTTTTCTCATGACAAGTATTTCTTTACTTGAAACAAAGATAACTTCTGCACTTTTTTTGAAAAGTGCAAATTTAACAAAGACTAATAGGGGAAAATCAATGGTGGTATTACATCTCTATGCGGGTTATTCAATGTGCACAACGTTTTTGATGTTATTTCTTCATAGACAGAAAAAAATATTACAGTCATTCTTTAAATGGAAATGCAGGACTTTGGGTAAAAGTCTTTTATAACACTTTATATCAATTTTTGAATTGCGTACAGTAATTTAGATAAGCATATCCTGTATTCCTTGGATAATGAATTAACATTTTTTTCAGTTCATTACACTGATGTATTTAATTTACATTTTAAGTTAGTTTGTCACATTTACCAATATAAATACATTGTACTTTGTAAAGAACTGCTGAACAACGCCTCCTATTTTATGTGCTATTATAGTTCCCTTAAGTGGATACCAGATGGTATGCAGGGTTGTAAGGGTTATAAAATATTAAATACAGCTATATTAATTGACAAGAACACTTAAGTAAACAGCATCTTCAATAGACAGAATGTTTCACCGATTGAATTGGCACCAATCTAATTGGTGAAACTTGACAACCAATAAAAGATGCAGTTTACATAAGAGTTGTTCACACATTCTATTCATAAATAGATTTTGAGACAAATTTTATTTCATGTACATTTTTGTCTTGTTTCTAGATATTTGTATTAAAGTTTTCTTTTGCAGTTTATCACAAAGAATATTATGGATAGGAATAGCCAACTTCATACTATCACCTGTGATTTTTCTGTGGCAGATTCTATACTCTTTCTTCAGATATGCAGAAGTAAGAAATTTTTAAAACTAATATTGTATATATTAATAAGAAGATTTAATTTGAGTGACAATAAGACAACACTCCATCCAAGTCACAATGTGTAAAAAGTTAACAATTACAGTTCAAAGTATGCCTACAGCCTTCAACACAGGCTTGTCTCACACAGAACAGTTAGCTTTAAAGGGCCTCAAAAATGACTAGTGTAAAACCGTTCAAACAAAAAAACCCCGAGAAACAAGAAATACATATGAGCCATACCAACAAACAGCCACTGAACAAAGGGCTGCTGACTTAGGGCATTGGCACAAAAATGCAGCAAGTTTAAACATTTGTACAGGTGACTACTTGTACCCTTACCTGAGACAGAAGTGTAACATTACAACTTAAAATTTGATAACAATCCTATTATTTGTCTAATGTTTTTATTACATCGATTGTTGTAAAGTATTTTCATATTCTTTTAATATTTGAAGTTTCAGTCAAGAAAAATGAAATGAAATACAATTTGTTATTCCCAATGATTGACTTATTGATATTTAATATATTCTTTTCATTTCTATTTTGAAAAAAAATGTATTCAAACTAGCATTTTAATAATTTCATTTATTATCACTTTGACTGCACAAGATTTTGAATTTTGCAAACAACAGTTTCAGAAATATTTTTATAATATTTACTATATATTAAATATGATATTTTCTAAATAATATTATTTTTCATGTTTTTTCTTTCCAATAGTTAATCAAAAGACAACCAAATGTTCTTGGAACCAGGAGATGGTAAGTTTTCCTTATTTTCATTTACTACTTCCATGTTGCTACTAGAGAAAAAAGTTCAAATCAAAACGATTGTCATACTTTTTTCAAAAATTTCTAGCTTACCCCATTATGTATTTAAAACTTGATTTTGATTAAATTGTTTGAAAGTTACCACCAGCAAATGCCCTGTATCCACTTTAAGGTAGAGATTTCATAAATAATATCAAAGTGGTAAATCATTTTGATAAAATTATGCAAGTCTGTCTATCTATAACTTTATTAAATCCTTATTTGAGCTATTTACTTTTTTGCTGTTTGTATATTTTCATAATTGCAATGGTTTATAGTGAGTGTCTGGAATATTTAAAATATATTTTTTCTTTGCAGGTCAAATTATGCTAGAATATATGTTAGACATTTGAATGAATTAGATCATGAGTTTACTGCCAGGTAATTTTATTTACACCCAGTGTGTTATCAGATGTTCTATATTAAACTGCCTCCATGGTCTTGTGGTAGCTTGCTCGCCCTGAGTGAAGGAGGTTGTGGTTTCTAACACTGTCTGGGTCAAACCAAAGACTAAAAATTGGTATTTGGTATTGTCATTGTTTACTAATACTTTTTCTTATTTGGAGCATTTAGTCAAATGCAATAAAACCAAGTGACAGCAAAACAGATTTTTCTTACATTTATTTACATGTGTCATTGATAAAGCAATCCAGAGCAATAACTGCATTTGTGGAAATTGTTGAACTTGACTTCAATTTGATTAACAGAAACAGCATTTGAAATTGAAAGAGGACACGTTGAAAGGTTCTCAAGTCATTGTACATACCCTTAAGCTCAATTAAGCATTCAATACCCTTTTAAAATCAATCCTAAGGCCAACTAAAATTAATTAGTAGATTTTCATCCAAAGTTTTGAAAAAAATGGGGCGGGTGGGAGGATTTTATTTTTTAAATTTTATTTAATATGAAACCTTCTTGTGACATAAACTTCATATATATGCAAGTGTTATAATTAACTTATACCATGTACATGTGTAACCGTGTATAAAGAATCGTACATAATTTTTCAAATTATTAAATAAATATCTCTGATTGGCAACCACTGTTCTACATGCAATTGTTACTTTAGAAACCTATTTCTAGTAAACAGTAAAACCATGGAGAAATTGGACTACTTTTTAAGTGATGGTTTGTAGTCCCCATAAAATAATGCAAATGCAATGGTATGCAACACAAGTATTATGAATGAAATGAGAACTCAAACAGTGTTGGTAATAGTAGGGTTGTGCTTTTAAGACTCTCAAGTTATGCAAGACTGAAGCAAATATAATTACATGAAGTTGTTTAATGACTCTTTTAAGGTATTTGGTGTTTTTTTAACAAAATCAATAGCATGGGTAAATCTAAGGACTTGCTATAACACAATGTGTATGTTTGCCGACTTTTTGAACTCAATATACGGTCATAGATCTAGCACGTTTTGTTGGTTTCTTTAA
>CM034353.1:95585714-95694560 GCA_019925275.1 Mytilus edulis
TTCTCGTTCTCCATGTCTAGCATCCGTGTACACACGCAGATAGAGTACATACAAGTGTGTTTTTTAAATGTCTAGGTAAACAAGTTATATTTAGATTATGAATTCATACATCTTCAACCTATATTATTAATAGGACGTAAAGATACTGGTTTTGCGTTCGGATGGTGCGTAGACCGTAAAACCACAGTTATATCCCTTACTTCATAATACAAAGAAGAGTCAAAGAACAGGGTGCAATACGTTGAGAATAACAAATCACTCATCTAGCTTTTAGGTTACAATGAAGTAAATACTTAAATAGAAGACACTTGTAGTATTTTTGATTCTACGATCTCACTATAAAATATCCGTTGCATAAACTGTCAAATTCTATATTTTCAACACCTTTTAAATTTGGTATGAACTAGGGTATGAATAAAACCGCAGTACCCATATGGGCCGCACTTTAGTTACAGTAAAGTGGCATTTTTAATAAAGAAATAAAAAACAGCTTTAAAGCATGGGTTATGGTGTTGAAAAAGTTATACAAAAATGTGACTCACAGAATTAATTTTGGAAAGATTGTGGAAATCACAATACGGGTAAAATCAGTTTTCAAGGAACTACAGGAAACCATTCTTAGACTAGACCTTAAATACTGTATCATGAAAAATAACTTGGTATTCAACGGTCTAACTTATCATCCAATAACATCCATCTAAGGACCATCTGAGGACTCTGGAGCAAAGTGGAAATGTACACAGATTTGGCAAACAAATGGAATGAAAATGGAGCACGCCTGAATGTTGCCAGATTCATCTATAGAAATGAATTAGAACATGTTCTAAAACAAGCATATCGACTTAAACATACAAACTTCAGGATCAACGAGTAATTCCCTTCTGAGATAAAAAAAAAATAAAATAAAATAAGGCGACGCAAACTGTACCCGATCTTGAAAAATGAATAAAAAATTTAGGCAAACAAGCGAGACTTGTTCGTGACAAACTATACATCAATGGTCAGGTGTATAACCCCCATCATCGCTAGCCAAGGGTTACGACCCACTCCCCTCATCTCCACTAAGTACTGTCTGATCACAAATGTGACTGGAGAGGAGGGGAGTGAATCGTAACCATTGGCTAGCGAAGATGACGTTTTAGTGATAAAAAAGATATGAGGTCTAATAGCAGGTCAACTTAATTAAATGCAAACCCTTGGTAGGGGCTTTGGTTGAATAAAGAATAAAAAAGAAAAACTAAATGCTTTTCATCGGGTTAAAATACATATAAGCATAATAGATCTACCGAGATCAAACAACTTTTTAGCCCTTCTGCTAAAAATTATAAGAAAATACTAAACCAAAATGTATATGAAGTATAAATTTTAATGTAAAAAAGTATCAAGAAAAAATGTCCTGCTGCGCTAAGATCCCACTCGGAATCTGACACAAAAGCCTTTTCGATGAGTCTATTCTGGCCAAACTAAACAGATACGTCCTATTTCTATTAACACATTTTACGATATTTTTTTTTATCAATATGAACTCGATGCAGGATTTTAAGTAAATAAGTCTAATTAGAAATTTTATTACGTCATAGTGACATCACAACGAATAGGGATTTTCTGACCTGAAATGTCAAGATATAAAATATGATTCTATTCATTTTTAAATAAAAATGAAATAATTTTACTAGAACGAAAAATTCAATATTTTTTTCTATTTCAAAGATTACTATAGCTATAATGTGTCTTTTCAATCTTCTTCTTTAAAAATTATCTTAATCTAATCCATTCATTTCAAGTACATCTGCGCCAATTTAAATTAACATCAGAGTAATATGAAAGCAAGAATTGTATTTATGCCCATGTTTTATTAATATACATGTATGTAAAAAAAATCTCAATACAAAAACAATAATCATTTCGTTGCTTCTTTTGTATTTCCATGAGTAATACATTCGTCCCAGTCAGGCCAGAATGTCTCCTTCATCCGTTCACAATAGTCACATAAGTGTTTATACTCTGAAAATAAAAATTAGATTTCTAAATTGTTTCTTTTTAATTAGTTTTCCTATGATTACTAATATACCTTATTGAAGACATCTATTTATATGTCAGCAATATTTGTGTATTTGAGGAAAATGAATATTTTGATAAAGAGTTAGTAAACGGATTTCAATGTTTTCCCATTTTTTATAATGTTCATTTATATTTGTAACAAAGTTGAAAAAGAAAAAAAAATGAATGAAAATTTTAGTTGGAAGTTTGTTGACAGTGTCAATTTAAGCCAGTATACATAGTTTTAAAAATCATCTATAGAAAATCTAAAGGCCTAATGATTTAAGTTTAAGTTGTTATACTAGATAGTTTGAAAAAGAAAAAGAAAAAAAGCCAATTATTCATGACATTATTTTCTGTTATAAGAAAAATTATCTGAACTAACTAGAATCCATTTTATAGTAAAAAAAAGAACAAAAACAAAAAAATCAACATGTTCGTATAAACGTCGTACATTCAAATAAGAATAAAAAAAGATTATCAGTTCATCAATAAAATCTTAGACTTATAATTTTAGGTTTTATTCAATTTAAAATTTTCATTGGGAAGCCACACGTACAAGAATAATCATGTCATTGACATTTGGAAATATGATACTTACTTTTGATTGTCGATTCTACTGGAGTTCCGAACGATTGCCAGTAAGCATTGCTAATAAGACCAAATACACTGCAGTCTGCTTGGCATGGATTGTCTCCTAGCAGGAATTTTTTATTACCTAAAACAGAAGAACAAGCAAAGGTAAAATAAAAGTACAAGCCCCTATTTCTATTCTGCTATGTAAGTTAAAAAGGAGATGAAAGATATCAAAGGGATATCCAAACTCATAAGTTGAAAATATACCGAAAATGCCATGACAAACACACAAAAAACAACAAAAAAGAGGCTACACCGTACACAAAATACAACATGGAAAACTGAAGACTGGTCAATGCATACCAGGGTGGTCCCAGGTTCTCCACAAAGTGACTTTTACACAGGTCTTTTCACCACAATCACCCTGATATGGCATATCAAAATGAATTTGATGTATAGCTCAAGTTAAGTAATTAATTAAATTTACTAGCAATCTTAGAGAGTCAAAGTATGGCTATTCTTCAGTAAGTATGTTCCGTTACATTTCTTTCAGCATACGTATTCACGTGCATAATCGAGGAAGTCGGAGAAAAACACGAGTCGCTTTTGAATACGAATTTCACCGTTCCAATGGCAAATATTTGAACTTGTTCTCTGAACCACTATAATAGATTTTTTTGACTACCATCCTCCTCCCCCCAAACCACCTACAGATCTTTTGACATCCTAGCGTAAAAACGCTGTTTGAACCAATTCAACTATTATAAAGGACTTTGGGAGATTTTTCTACAAGGGAAATTTCCATAGATTCATTTTTATATTATTTCGATTATTGATAGTATATAAAGCATGTCAGAAAAAAATTGGCACGTTTCCATGGGACACATGATGCCCCCTCTTGCATATAAGGTTATAAAGAGGCATAGCTCTAGAGAGATAAAGTGACACCACCAGCATACTGGATCTGTTTTTTGTAGTAATAAGCATTGTGTATCAGTTTCATAACATTTTGTTGAGCCAAACTAAAGTTTGAGAGAAAAAAATAAAAATGCAGCAATTTTTCCATTTGTAAAGGGGCAAAACTCTAGAACGGTAATAGTGGCATAAAAATAAAAACAACACCTAAAATTACAAATGTCATGCGTCCGAGGCGCTTCTCATGATGTATAAGAATCGAAACAGTTGAAGAGGCTGAGCTATGTAAACAAAATGGTCCTGAATATATAATAGCCAAATTCTTTTACATTGTAAGATCAATGTTGTCTGAGGGAGCTGAAATCTTAGTTTCCTAATCACGTGAGCGATGCAATAAAAAATATTACTCTATGATTAACACTTTATCTAAGAAATTAGATAAAGCCTTGAAATCAAGCTCCATAATATGGTACACCTCATTTGGACTATGTCGTCCCATTCCATGGGCATACGCCATTTTCTTCATTTGTCGTATGATAAAATAACCAGTTAGTGATGGAATTTTCATGACTTTATAAGATGTCCAGTTTTCATCATATACCCATCTATCCAGTACGCATGCCCTGTAATGAATGACAGAACGCAGTCAAAAGATCGGTTGTTTTAATTTCATCGGTCAATTCTCAAATCATTACCAAAGAAGAACATTGGTTCCGATAAAAAAAGGAATTGTCAAGGTAATTCAAGACCAAGTAAATAACTAATATCTATTAAAAAATATTACTCAAACAACAGTATTTTGGAACCTTAAAAACACATTTAATAGTCCACGAAGGGGTGATGATGCCTTTAATCATTTTCTTAGGGTCGACAGACTGTGCAACGAATTTGTTTTTATTTTAAAATATTATCTTGTGAACTTTTTCGGGGACGAGGCGATTTTACAACTTTGTTTGGTAATTAACAGTCCGGCTGATTATTTTGGTACTTGGTTCCACCGAGTGATACTCTAGTACTCCTTGACATCTAGTACTCTTTGACATCCCTATAATTAATGTGTAGTTTTGCCTATAAAGCTTGCACAAAGTGAAAATAAAAAAAATACCACATGTTGTTTTTAACTGTACGTGTATCAAAAGTGTATTCTCAAGCCATTGAGTACAAAAATAATGGTCACTTTCTATATCAAAAGTATGTTATGTTATTCTGACATACATGTACGTGTATATGTCACAAATCAAATATGATTGAATAATTGACTTACCAGTATTTATAAAATAAATGTTTATTCTAATAAAAAAGAGCAAAATCAGGCATTTTCCCGTACTTTGTTTTTTTTCCAGCGACTAGCTAAAAATAAAGCGCATGATGATATTTTTGTGCACTGTAATTTTTTTTATAAGAAACCTGTTTCTTTAGCTTTTCACAACTATGCCATACATGGGTATATTTAAAATGAGTATACCGAAAAAAAAGAGCGCATGAACCCATATTTATTTAACATTATTTTGAACATCTATCTTTACTGAATGTAAAAAAACCTGAAAAAGAAGGATTCTATTAATTTTGAGTTGGAGCAGCAATCATCCTTAATTTAAAGTAAAAATTCAAAACACGACCATGGCATTCATTTTTCAAAATATGGCCCAAGGATCTCAAACCTCAAAGCTTAATGGCTTACCACATGGTAAAAAAATAAATAAAGTAACTTTCAGAAGTTAAATGGAGTCTAAACAGTCACCGTTTATTCATAACACATGACTGTGAAGTGGTTTCTTGTTGGCTATTAAAGACTGCCTAAAAAGAGTTTATCGAAAGTATGTGTGTTGCATTTTTTCAAAATCATGAAATTCAATGTTCTTGATCTTGTTATGTAGTATGTGTATATGAAACAATACACAACAGATTGAATTTGTATCTATTTTAAACCAAGTTACCCCCCTGATGAAATGGAGGGATTGAAAATTGATAGTACATCGAAGATTACATCTAACTGAAAGTCAATAAGCTCCATTAAGGGAACATGTGTGCATTAGTAGCATACAATTAAGTAATGTTAACAAAACTATAATTCGAGGGGACAGCGTAACCACTATGTACCTGTATTTTTTTCCTGGTTTTAATGCCTTTTAAAATTTATTTCCATTTGAAATATACATATTGTTACTATCATCGTAGCCCGTTTACAATCACTAAATCGATGCCACTACTTGTGGAGATGTTCCCTTCGAGAGTATCATCAGCATAGTATTCACCACTTCTGTGTGATAGTATCACAGATATGATCATAATTATGAATCATTAGCTGTTACAAAACTTTGATTTATTTCGAAATAGTAAGGCTTATTTACCCCCGCAATATATTACCTTAACATTATTTGGCAAAACTTTTAGGAATTTTGGGTCCTAAATACTCTTCAACTTCGTACAGTTTGTTTGGTCCTTAGAAACTTCTTTTTATTCGAGCGTCCCTGATGAATCTTTTATAGATTATTATTGTGGCGTTTGCTTTAACATCCAAATATGTAAAATTGAGAAAAGAAACGTGAGATGTGTAAAAGTGACCACAACCTGTCCAAAAAAAAACCAAAGAAAGCAGCATAAGGCAAACAATGCAACGGGATGCGTGATTTATGCGACTCCTAAACGAGTATACGAGTTAACTGAATGTTCCACTAAACGCCGAAAAATATATATGAGCCAAAATTGATTAAAAACATACAAGACTAATGACGGAAATTCGTGACCATGGACAGCCGCAAAAAAAATCAGCAGGGTTAAACAAGTTTTGTGATATCTACCCCTATACCTGTAGCCAATGTTGGATAAAACAACACATAGCAATATGCACAGTAAAAGTTAGTTTAACAGTATTCCGAGTTCGAATTAGAATAGGTAACAGAATTCGAAGAAACTAAGGCTTCATTTCTTTCTAACCAAAATTTTGTAAACGTTGTGTGGCGTTTGTTGTTGTTTTCTAAACGCTACGGAAGTAGAAACAAATACTAGTACAACGTTTGATAAGTCTTTACTGACCCTGTTTGAAATTTCAGTTATGCATGCACATGTTGAGGGTAAACAGAATTTTTATAAACGTAGAAAAAATATAATCGTTTAATCAAGTTCAAGTTAGAAACAAATGTAGCGTTTGTACTAATAACGACGAACGGCAAACTGTAGACGCATCTTTAGCGATTGCATAGTTTGTCAAAGTTTATTTAAACTTTGCAAACGTATGTTAGAAACACATGATCAAAACATGTGCGCGCTTAGTCGTGTTAGAAAGAAATGCACCCTAATAAAATGACAACGATAAACATAGATAAAGACAGTAATACTAGAAATTACTGGCATGCCAGCTCAACCTCAATTAACCGATTGAAAGATTATGTCTTCATCATATGACCACCAAGGTCAATACATCCCGTTAGGGGTTTAGATTTTTTTTAAAACAATATTTCATTAAAATACTGGCAAGTGAATCAATATTAATAAAAAAAAAAATGTCATCTTTGATGCCCTGACAACAGTATCATAACTAAATCCATTCTTAATAAGTATATTAAAAGGTTTGGCTGGTATTACTATTGAGGTGAAAGACGATATGTTTTTTTAAAGAAAATTACAATAAAAGATTGGATGCGAAATACCTGAACGTATAAGATGTCTGCACATTGATTTATATTAACAAATAACGTCTTTGTACCGATGACAAAATTTAGTAACTGTTTTTTGAATTTATTGCATCCTGTCAACTGAAGCTAGAGGAAGGGAAATAAAATCGACAAAGCAATCGTCAAAGAAGGGCAATGACTTTTAAATCATATCCGATAACGATCGAAAGTCATGTTGACTTATTTGCAGATCTTGTTTATATGATTATATTGGTATTTGCTGTTTTCAAATTAACTTCATCTATTATTGTTTTTGTAAAGGATTAAACGGACGAAACAGTTCCTTTAAGGGTAATCATTTCTATAAGGAATCAACTAACGCTATCGTCCTTTGTGCTGATGTTCAATTTCGCATTAGTTACATACAAGGAACGTTAACAAAATTATAATTCGAAAGGATGTTGTAATCACTATGTATCCGTATAACTATATTATGTTGTTGATGGTTGTGACGTCTGTTGACTAATATCACATTATCTACCTTTTTCCTGCCTAAAAACTTAAACAGAAAAAGTGACCTTTAAAGAAGAACAGTTTATATAGATATTCTTTAATAACGCATTATTTTGTACAAATCAAAAACAGAGTTTAAAGTTATCAAGTATGGGAATATAGAACGGAAAAGCGTTTAGTTTAAAGCAACTTAATATCTCGCAAAACCTTGATTCGCCATATAAGGATATGCCTGAACTGGTGGCGGCATATATTGATATGGTTGAGCTGCTGGCGTCGTATTAGGATATAATTGAGGTGTTGGCATCGTATTGGGATATGATTGAGGTGTTGGCATCGTATTAGGATATGATTGAGCTGGTGGTGTCATACTTGGATGTGATTGAGCTGCTGGTGTCATACTTGGATGTGATTGAGCTGTTGGAGTCCTATAGGGATCCGATGGAGCATACTTCCGTATTGCAAGCAGGATTGCAGACACAATGAGAAGAAAACCTGCACCGATTTCGATCCAGTAAGCAAATGACTTGTTTTCTCTAACATATTTTTCATGATTTCCCGTCCACAGTCCGGTCACACCAAATATCATCAAGCCTAAAAAATATGAAATAACATTTTACTGTTAAAGAATAAGGTCGTTTGCATATATTTGCATCTTACTTAAAAACCTACTCAAATTCTGAAAACCTTAAATTTATTTGACTTCCAAAAAGTCATTTGAATGCCCATAAAAGGTATCAGAGATTAGGAATCGAGTTCAAGATTGAATGACAAATTGATGTTTCATTCTTTCTACATGTCATCACTAATTATATAACTAGCCTCTTAGAAAAATCATTGCTCGTTTTTTTTAATGATTTTAAGAAACTGACATTTTCCCAAACACGTTCAATGGAGTTAAAATCGAAAAGGACTCAACATCCATGAATTTTAAGTGCTCTTTATAGCTTGCTGTTTGGTGTGAGCCAAGATCGTCTTGAAGACTGTACTTTGACTTAAAACGGTTTACTTTTACAAATTGAATTGGGTGGAGAGTTGTCTCATTGGCACTCATACCACATCTACTAATAACTTTTCCTGACAACCAAAGGTGTGGCAACATTTGATCCTGATAATACATGTAGTAACAAAGATGGTGACGTCATTTACTGTAGAGATTTCTCTAGTGATAAAGTCTTCGTCGTTACATGGGATGGTAAAGAACGTGAGATATACAGCAGTCATGCTCTGGGAGGTGCCCGTGGTGTGGCGGTAGATGACCGTGGTAATGTGCATATAGCAGGATTTATATTAAGCAACACACATAGAATATCTGATGACATACATGATGACATACATGATATCGTCCTGACATGACACCGTCCGATGGTATTAATCAACCGACTGATCTATCTTACAATTGTGAAACGAACGAACTATTGGTTGTAAACTGCGATGATAAAGCTATCAGTGTTTATAAAATACAATGAACACTGCTTACGGACCGCTGACTGTTAATTCGCCAAGTAATTTGAACTGACGATTTGCATTAGATAATAAAATATACTTTTTGTATTTTGATGAAATATTTGCAATTATATCGAAGACAAAGTTTTAAAATGTTGCATGCAACTTATATTTTCCGCTTTACTCGAGATTTGTTTTAATATTTTAAAATTTGACACAACACTAAAGCTTACTTTTTAGTTAACTAGGCCAAGCAGTTAAGTCTAGTAAATCGAAGACCGTTATTGTCAGTCGGTAGTTTAAAAACTTCTTTTGACAATAGTTTACCTTTTCTAAGGGTAAGTCCATAATGAGTAGAGTTTGGGAGTACATAGTTAAATTAACTAATTATTTCAGATCTTTTCATTTAGAATCATTCGAAATTTGCGCACCTGATCCAAACACGCATGCCAAATGTTAGCTGTTCTCGTCATTTTGAGTTCGTCGTCCGTTATTAACTAAAAAAAAAGAGGGACGAAAGATACCAGAGGGACAGTCAAACTCATAACTCGAAAATAAACTGACATCGCCATCGCTAAAATTGAAAAGGACAAATAGACAAACAATAGTACACATGACACAACATAGAAAACTAAAGAATGAACAACACGAACCCCACCAAAAACTAGGGGTGATCTCAGGTGCCCCGGAAGGGTAAGCGGATCCTGCTCCACATGTTGTGAAATTCTCCCAAACCAGCTCACTAATTAGCAAAAACTTGGAAAAATCATTTCTATTTTCACATTCAAAATTTAAAGTCAGACGTAGATAATTTAAAATACCGGAATCAAGATACAAACCATACACTGTAATGGAATGAGAATCTCGAAGTGCTTTGGGATAAAACCTGCGAACACGAAAAAATAGGACTGAAATAGAAAGGATGTGTTACGAAAAAGACTTGTGCGAAACCAATTTCTGACATACGTACGATAAACTTTTAAGCAAAGAAGAATAAAGTTATTAAATGCGCCAACAACAAGAACCAGTTAATCTTTCGACAGAGAATACCATAAGAGACTTTTGGAAGAAAATTGGCAGATTAAGAAAAGCTAATGACAGACGTTCTTCAATAACAATGGAAGTATTAGAATAACATCAGAAGGAAATGTGAATAAAGATGTAAACACAGAATAGGATACATGGAAACGAAAGTATGAAGACGTTCAACGTTTGCTTGTTTCATCGACGCAACAAAGGCTTTTGATTCTGTAAATTGTAATAGCTACTAATGAAAAGATATTTTTTTAGGGACAGCGAGTGTCTTTCAATAGATTTATGACTTTTGAACAGCGGTATACTACCGTTGCCTTTATTTACTTATACATGTTGACTTTCAAATCAGACTGGAGAACACTGCATATAATTACATCCGGGTCAAGTAAGCAGAACCTAGCTCAATTGACAACATTTTACAATAATTCGGTTATCTGTAGAAATGTTTTTTTATGTTGACTATTAGAAAAGTTATGTCTTTCAAAAGAAACAAATTGACAAAAACAACCTGCCAGGGGAAGACTGCTGCTCTTGTAACAAGTTTAAGGCAAAATTACCGAACTCCTATGGATATTCAATGTGTCAGAACGGAAGGTCATTTATTAAATGACAAAATCAAAAGCTCAAACACATTAAACGAACGGAAAACAACTGTCATCTTCCTGGCTTGTTACATGCATTTCTTTATGCAGAAAATGGTGGATTAAACCTGGTTTTATAGCTAGCTAAACCTCTCGCTTGTGTGACAGTCGCATCAAATTCCATTGCATTTACAAAATTTGTGAACAAAACATAAAAACATGATAGGTAAAAATATCAAAACTAGGGGTACAGCAGTCAAAATTGTTAAAAACTTTATCACTTTAAAAACAAACATATATGACAACACAGAAATTATTTGTGAAGTTGATACGGAATATTTATCAACACGGTCTTTGAATATTCCGATGAGTTTTTGTTTTAGAAAATCACGAGATGCCTTTTGACATAAATTTTAACATGCTTCGTCAATTTTCTGCTCAGGTAAATTATCAATGAATACGAATCTATATAATGTACAGTATGTATTGAGATTTATTGACTAAATATTAGTTACTCAATGTCGAGTGACAAATATTTCATGCATATTGATAACAATAAAATAATTGCAAAAAATAAAACATCTAAAGTTATTTACCTCCAACAAAAAATAAAACACGAGAAACAGGATAGGCTTTTTTCCACCCAGGTTCTGTACCTTTACACAGCTTTACTATTATTATTATTATTCCGATTAATGTTAAGAGAGTAGCGCCTATCGCTAAACCTTGGCATGCTCTCTGATACCCTACAATATAAAAAGAGTTATTATTAAAAATGTATTTTATATGATAAAATCAAACCCTGAACTTATTGAATATTGCTAGACAACTATTAAGTGTACAATGATTCTTTTCAACTTTGGGTCTTGATTTCTGACATATAATGTGCTATTTACGTTCATTGTCTTTTATACTCCCTCGTTGTCATGTGTATAACTAGTCTGTTATCTTCAATTATTTGTATCCTAACGGAATCTCCGATATGCAAAATTTAAATTAGAAAAATCTCTCGCAGAAGTGATTCAAAGTCAAAAGTTTTAAAAAGAAGTTTTTCAGTTTTTGATTATTAGCTTACATTTATTTAAAAACAAAATAATACTTTGGAAATAAACTCAGCATAGATACCAGGATTAAATTTTATATTTACGCCAGACGCACGTTTCGTCTACAAAAGACTCATCAGTGACGCTCGAATCATAAACTGTTTAAAGGGCCATATAAAGTACGAAGTTGACGAGCATTGACGACCAATGGAAATGAGTTTCAAAGCAAATTCAAATGGACCTTTTTCCGATATAAACATTGGATGTGAACAGATCGAAAAGACCAGAAATACATGTATATAACTCGTTTAAACTTTTCTTCAAACTGTACATAAAAAGAGTACAAACTAAATCTTGTAACGGATATACTTGAAGTAAAATATCAATCTTTATTGTTTAACAAGATCAGCAACAACTTTATAATTGTTTTATTTTGATTTAAGATTTCAAATTGTATATAGAAAGATCACTCGACAAGAACATACAGGTGTAAACGAAACCGTTATACAAGAATCATCAGTGACGCTCAGATCAAAACAGTTCTAAAGCCAAACAAGTACAAAGTTGGAGCGCATTGAGGACCGCAAATTCCAAAAAGTAACATGACGTGCTCAATGTCTATGCCCTTGTAAATATGGTTGAACCACCCAACAAGCCAACATCCAGGTACACATGTTGTATCGATTCAAACATACGTATCTCGATTTAACCAAATATGAACATCACTCTAAACATTCGTGTTAAAAACAACATTAATGTGACCACAGACGTATATATAAAGAAAAGTAGAGGTGGTATAAAACAACTATCTATAACGGTTCAAATGACGAAAATAGTAGTTATGTAGGTCATGACACGGCCTTCAACAATGAGAAAACCATGTACCTTATTGTCAGCTATAACATAGCACAACGTGAAAAGTTGAAACAATTGAAACGAGAAAACTAGCGACGTAAATTATACAATACAATGAACGAAAAAAAAACACAACCGCAAACATGAATGACATTAACAAGCAACCACTAAATTACAGGCTCTTGATTTCGAATAGGCATATAATGATTGCGGTAGGGTTAAACTTGTTTGTAAGACCTCAACCTCCCTTCATATTGGACAGTGGCGTTACGGCAACAAAATAAAAATAAACTTTAAAAAGCAATTAAAAATGGCTTAACTCAATAGCTCAAACCGAGGCTCAAACAAACCGACTTACATGAACAATAAAAACCAGTAGATACAGTGTATCGATTTTAATCTGAGAGCTAGTTCAAAGCCTGTTACAACTTATAAATAAATATTGGTTTCCCAAATTAAGGTATCAATCAGTACACTGTTGGATTTTATTGAATTTTTAAATTCTGTCCGTTTGTTTTCTTAACCCTATTTTTTAAGTACATTGTTTCACCACTGTATTATACATGTATAAAAATCATGTAAAATATTATTGCAGCATGAAATGTTTTCGGTTCTAAAGACAGTTTTGCAAAGAATCCAGTATTGTCTGACATATCTTGATACTGAAAGGTTACTGTACAATATTTTCAGAACAAAACGTTATAATTTTAATTAAATTTAAAAGGGTTGAATTTGGTCAAGATAGTATTATGTGTTGTAACTTGTTCGGAATATATAATATATCCCTTTGCTAGATTACAGTTACAAACTAGAAAAAGTTTTGTAAAGCTCAAGACATGAATAAAACTATTGAATACGCGAAATAGCAGTAATTGTATCTGATCGCATGTGATGCATGTATCACTCGATAAAACCTCATTTACACTCAGTGGCCGAGTGCTTTAAGTAGATACTACTGTAATCACTAGCCAGTCAACACCGAGGTTGTGAATTCAAACCCAGCTCGTGCGGGTGCCCTCGACTATAATCTTTAAGTCATAAGAAACCTCAAATCAAAAAAAATAATGCATATGTTTTTTTATAACTCAATGGATAGTTTTCATTATAAAACTTATGTACATATACTTTTTTCTGAAGAAAGTTCTTTAATTTATTCATATTTAGAAGAAGTTTACTTTATTTTAATTGCTTCTTTCCAGGAAGCAATTCCCCCGACATATTTTCCGTATTCAAAGTGACCTCAGTGTGACCCATCTCGTAAAAATCCGGTGATCACAATACGCATGGATGTCCTTAAGATAAACTATTATCTGAATTTACATGTTAAACACGTGCTCAATTTCCATGCTTTTTTGTTGAATTTTTGTCGATTGTTGACAAACAGGTGACAATCGTTAAACTTCGGCTTCAAAACACGAACTTTAATTACCTGCCATATTTTCACAACAACATTGACCGATTGAAAAAAAAATTGACGATTGTACGAAATTTACACGAAAAAAAGGATAAATTCGTGCACAGAAGACTAAGTTTATGATGTTTGTATGCATTGGAAGAACATTATTTTTCACCGGTCACGCGTTTCTTATGACTTTAAATAACTAGGATCGTCAGTTTTCCTATCGAAGGTCGGAGGTTTTCTCTGGGCACTCCGTCTTCCTCAACTAATACAAACTGGCCGCCACGAAATCACCTAAATGTGGTTCTTAAAAGTGGCGTTAAAACACCAAAAAATCAAAATCAAAATCAAATCATTTAAACTCGAAAAAAAACGGACAGTCACACTTTTTCGTAACTACCGTGCGGTTCAGAAACAACTTTAAATCATTATCGTCATCGATGGGATGATTTTCTGGGAAGAATATTTTCTAAATGAACACGATGTCTTACAAAAATGTCAAACATAATCTTTCCCAAGACAAAACTGAAAGGAATATCCTGAACCACAATATGTAGGAAATGGTTGAGTACAAAAGTGTACAGGACTTTTCCATATTACAAAATTACGAGGGTTGAACATCAGGTTGAAATTAATAATGCTCCCCGGTCTCTAAATGTAACAAACGAGCCGTTATGATACACCTATATATAAATATTGTCGTCAATAAAGTAGTAAGGAAAACAGCAATATTTTTTTGAGAAGTAACTAATAACAGCTAATAAGAAAAAGATTCAGTCGAAGGTTAAATATGTCAGTAAACTTTCATAATTGTTATATCCATAAAACGTTCAGCAAAGTAAGCGATAACTTTTGCTTCAGAAATAGAATATTTCGTTAAAACAGATTCTTCTTATTAAAAAAATATTAATGCAAGAGTGCAACTTTCTTTTCTTGTCATGCAGAACAATAATAACTTTTCAGGAACTATTTGACAGGATGCCGAGAATATGGAAAGCTATTTGATAATCATAATATCACAAAATTAATTTATAATTTCAATGTCAATTCCCTATTACAAGCAATTTTGTAAGCATTTTAATAATTTTAATACATATTTAGGATTCTATGTACACTCAAAACTGTTGACTATTAAAATTAAAAGCGGGGAGTACGCTGTTTGGTATATTGACATCGATTACTATTGTCTTAAAAATTAATGAACAGGACTAGATATTTTTAAATCATCGAATAGTTCACCAATTGCTTAATTATATATTTAACACTAATAATATATTGGTTATATATCAATAATACATTTTGAGTACGTTTGAATCTTATGCAATTTTTGGGTTCATAGACATATCCGAAAACTGGTTGCTAGCGAGTGGCTGCTAGCTTGAGCCTGGTAGCATTACGTACATTACATAGATTTTTTAACAAGTTTCCATTTCTGCAAACTGTCATTTTTTGCGTGGGATTTCCCAAATGGAGGCTTCAAATGGAAATTTTGAAAGGGTGATTTTGTCCACAATTTTAAACAAAACAATTAGTTTTACAATGGATATAGGGTTGAAAAGTATAAAAAAGTAACAAAACAACATAAAATATATATTTGAAGGCCCCCTTGAAGATTTTGTAGGACTATATGAGCCATCTTGCACGTAAAACCAACATGGGCATTTTGAAAAGTTGGCAGGTATTTATTCCTTTGATATAACTCATTCATCTATGATACTTTTAAACGAGAAGACCTCATTTTGTGTGTCGTTTCTCTTCCTTCCGCAATAAATTAATCATCATGCTTTTGTGTCCTATAGGTACCATGCATAGTTGCATTTGTCAGCTATTTTTTTTTATAATTATTCAGTTTGGGTTATTTTTGGAGAAAAACGAAAAAAACGTCATCCGGATATTGTTTCCGTCATCAGACCGACTTTTAATTCGTAGGCAAGACTTCCGATTTTAAACTTATAATTACTCGGGGACAGGTTTTTTTCCCGTTATTCTGCAGACTATTTTAATATACTCTTATAATATATAGAGAATTTCCATATAATAAAGCTGTGACCGCCATGGAGAGGAAGTTCTGAATTGATAATTAAATCACGATTATAAGATATAAAAAATTAAAATTGGGGACGAAGTCTGTAATTTTTTTTTAATTCAAACATATTGATAAAAGAAACGGAAATACCGTAACGTTTCCGATGTTGGTTCTGTTGTTAGGGATTTAGTTGTGACGTTATTTAAGTTATGACGTCATATTCAATGTAAACAAAGAAACGCTGTTATCCAGGTAACGTTTTTTTCATATCAAACAATTATTAAAAATGATTGGGTGTTGAGTTCCTTCCTATATTTGTTGATATGTTGATAAATATACATTTTATTCAAAGTCTCATGCAAACAAGACCGGAAACGGGAGAAAACTGGAAACGGAAGTAGATCTGAAAAAAAGTTAACAATTTTGAGTTCATTAGTACAATGAAAAATTCGGGAAATTTTCCCGATTTTTTTTTTTTCTTTTTTTTATTGATTTTTCTACCGTAATTGGGGACTTCATCCCCATAATATACGTATGTTCACACTATATAGAAACGCGAAAATTATGGAATTTAACAGAAAACAAAAAAAATAAAGGACTTTGGAAAAATGGGAGAGGGGTTAACATAATTGTCCTGTCTCCAAGTAACTATGACTTTTGATACCTTTTCTGATATCCTCCAGACATAAAATCTTTAACAAAATTTCATCCTACAACAGTTTACATACATGTACTTTCAACCACGCAGGCTAAATGCCCGCGATTTCGCGGGTGTGATCTAGTAATATTAATTTAAAAAGTTCAAGACATGTTTAGGACAACACTAACAATTTCCTAATATGTAATACCTTCTCAAGACGGGTGCGACGGAGCAATATTACCTATTAAAAAATTAGGCCGCACAACATAAAAAATAAATGAAAATGAATGATAAAAGGTGAATGAATGAATAAAATAGATGAATGATGTAGAATTTGTAAAACTGATTGAAAGGTTGATATTTAAAGATGAAAAGATTCGGTATGACGTTACGCACGGTATTGCGTCGCAAGACGTAACATGTATAATTGACAAATTTGACGCCATAAACTTACTTTCACATTTTGTTATCAAGAGCGGAGTACCTACTCGGTCGACTTTTATCAAAATACCATAAGCTGAAGAAATGTTTCATGTATAAGGCAATTAATTACGTAAGGATCGTTTTTATTTTCTGATCTGCGATTAGATGAAAACAAATGCAAATTTTTCCAATTTTAATTGGATAGAAAACATAGCAACCTGGCTTTGAAAAAAATCTTGCTTCCGGAGGGACACATGAGAAGATAAATTTAGCCTGAACATTTTTTTGACAAATTGACATAAAAATTTATGGTATTTATTTCATTAAAATGGGTCATATACTAATTTAGCAATATTTCTTTTTATAATGATTTTAGTTGAAATGATTTTTTTTGTTGAACCCACTTTTGTCCAATATCTGTATGTGTCTGTGACTGAGTTTTCCGACTATTTCTCTATCTTTTTAGCACTGATGGTTTCATTTTACAAATACGTATTTATATAGTTGTTTAAATTTTATAAGACCATTGTAACTCGGATTCTAATCGGTTTCTAATCTATAAAGGTGTTTTAGATTTGCGTGAAAACTGTTGTCCATAAGAAATTATCCCTCGGCCCATCCCCCCTTTTCCCGTGTGTCTATAAAGGGTTTATTCCTTATGTGTGTATGTTTTTCTAATCTGAGTGTTATTTTGATCCAGAAGACCATTTTGGAATGAACATTTCCCGGCATAATTTTAACTGCCTAAACAGTTCGTAACTAGTGTGTATTTGTATAAAAGACGCCACTGTGCAGAAACGTCAAAATGACACCATTGGACATAATGGCTAGACATAGGGAATGCTTTCCGAAAAAAAAATGTAAGGTCATAATGTTTGTGAAAACACCCGACTCATTTAGCCATTTGTATGAACTTATAGTTTGTATCTTATAAATATGTTAGTTTTGTATTATAAATGCACATTTAGTATTTATACAACATGTTTCACGTAAGGAATGGACAAAAATAACGTTTGGACATTGTGGCTAGACATTCGATTTTTAAAAATTCTGCTTCAAGAAAAAGTTTTTTTTTACATTTGAAACTTTGAAAATGTTTATCTTTTTCTGAACTTTCTATTGAGTATAGTTTTAATATGATTTGATTATTTTATAGGGATAATAATAAAACTGAAATTTTGATAAACTTTCCTCAAAACTCATTAAGACAGGTTCCTCTGCTGAATATTTCGTTGAAGGCTTGCTTCAAATTTCAGCCAATACCAAAAAACGGGTATGATGTTATAATATAAATCTAGTAGGAAGCTGATATACTAAATTTCGCAGATTTTATGTGCAAAATTACAACGGAACATAGAGAAATGCATTTTATTTAATCTGAAATGTTACGCCGGACATGCAATTTTTAACGCAAAAGTAAGATTTGTGAGTTCAATAAAATAAATTTATGGTGCAAAAATTTATAGAATTAACTTAAAATAAGAAAAACATGTCCGGGCCTTTCTGTAGATATATGGATGTTGGTGATTTTATTTCTTTATGGGCAAATGGTTGCTGTTCTAAAATCATATAATAACGTAATTTTAATCCGAACGCATTACCGTGCGTAACGTCGTATGACTACTAATGAAATAACTCTCCACTAGCGACTAAATGAGTTAGACGAAGCAAATAACTATAATAGGTCACAGTACGGTCTTCAAATATGAGAAAAACCCATACCGCATAGTTCGTTGTTAAAGTCACTAATGTAATACAATCGAAACGAGGCTCGATTAATGTATATATATATATAATATATATAAAAAAAACGAACATTAATATTGAATGAATGGGAAAATACTCACAAGGCACACCATCCTTCCATAGATTTTTCACGTCTTTACACGTCAAGTCGTCATCTGATTCTTTGTAACAAACTTGCCATAATCCACCATGATAACTATAACCAGCACCAGACTGGCTATACCAGTATGGCAAATAAGATGCTACTCCATGGGCAACAAAGCCAATTAAGGACATCAAAAACCCAACAACAACAAGTCCTCTATGTTTCCTTCGCTCCATTTGTCAAGAATAATCTGATCAAACTATAGTTGTTGCGTCTACACTTTGCTTACGTTTTCTAAAAACACTCCTTCCTGCTTTCCGTTCTTAGCCCTAGTAATTAGTCCATAGCCCACATTTTTAAAGGTTTGTATAATTACAAGAAAAACAGAGGATCCCGATGGGTATTTAAACCATAAAAAAGGAGTCGTGTGTTGTCATATTTTTGCTAACAAAGCATGGTTACAAGACATGTATTTTATTCAGAATGTTCAAAACAATAAAGTCAATTATCAAATTAAAAAGGAGAAACAAAAACATATTTGCCTTATACTTAAATTTTTGAAAAGCGCATTTATTTTTATTCTACCTTCATAACCGATATATTTAATAAGATATTCACAAGGATCAAAATGACACATAATGGTTCCACGTATCTTTGATTAAATCCCTCGTTTTAACCTTGTATTATTTCCTTTTTGTACAAAGTTGACGGCAACTGTAAAATGCGCTTTTTAAATAGTTTTGTACAACCGTGTTTGAAATATTTTTGAAAATGAATAAGAAAAAGATTTTTTTTTATGATAAAATAATGAATGCATGCCATTAAAATCCACATTACTAGTCAGGTAAATTAAAATTTAATCTATAAAGCATGAAACGGACATATAGAAAACGGCAAAAATACGGTGTAACTTGTAACATTAAATAAGCATAAATTAGAGTTCTTGACCTAAAACTTATACGAATTCAACATATTTTCCTGCATTTTCGTATAATAGATTTTTTCGGATTCGGACTCGCACATCACACGAAATTCATCGCAAAAACAATCAAAAACGATCAGACTGAACACCTGAATTTTTTATGTTACAATCTAAAGAAATGACGTTTTAACGCTATTTTCTGAAAAGGGTCCACGACATAGTCGCTAATCATTTCCATTTCACTGCTCTCAGCATATATTCATTTATATTTACAGAATGTGCATTTGCTGCACTTTTTTGTTCAAAAGAAAAAAGAAATATGTTGAACGTAAATATTTAAAGTTATTTGATAAACTAAGTGTCCAGTGTTTTTGTAACGCGCTTGTTTTTCTGAGGGAAAATGCCGACGTCGTAAATGGTTTCAGTAATTTGAAGACGTTACGTTTGTGGACTCAGCTTTGTGCACGCCGTCATAATTATGCGATGAACGTTTAATTAAAGTCATATGAAAGAAGTGAGTGGTGAAAAATAATGTTTATCCAATTCTTGAACCAATGAATGTAAATATCATAAACTTAGTCCTCTGTGCACGATTTTCTAATTTTTTACGCAAATATATCTTATAATCGTGAATTTTTTTCTCTCTGTCTATTATGATTTAACAAATATGGCTGCTCATTAAATGCCGTGTTTTGAAGCCGAAGTTTACCGATTGTCACCTTATAGTAAATAAATAACAAAAAGCATGGGTATTGAGCACGTGTTTAACATGTACAATCAGATATTTGTTTATTTTAATGACAGATCCATGCGTATTGCGATCACCGGATTTTTACGAGGAGGGTTACACTCAGGTCACTATGCATACTGAAAATATGTCGGCGAATGAAAAATAAGTAAACTTCTTCTAAATGTGGACAAATTAAAGAATTTTCCTCAGAAAAAAGTATATGTACACAAGTTGTATCATGAAAACTAGTTATAAAAAACATATGCATATTTTGTTTTAATATGAGGTTTCTTATGACTTTAATTTACAAACTAAACAATGTAGGAACAATTATTAAAATACTTGAATTTACCTCGCTTTGGTAATCTTTTCTATTGACAACCTTCAAATATGGAATTCCTAATTTTTGTCTCGATTTAAAGTCAGTTTTGGTCACACGAAGATTTTTAAAGACATTTTAAATACACACTATTTTGTTAAAATTATAAGTATGTAATAAAACTACACTTAAATGTGATGTCATACTTTTTACAGTTACATGCAGGTTGGGTCGAATTTTATAATATATACTCAAAATTTGATTTGATTTGCGTTTTTATTATTTGAAAACTTGAGTTGTTTGTTGTTTGTATCATTTGGTCAGATACATATTTTTTTTGGTGTTTTTCAGAATGACACAAAAATTTAAAAAAAACCCCAAAAAACCCTTTTGAATACCTTCTGTACATCAGTTTGCTCTTAATGTGTTTAACAATTATTTAGAAATAATTTATTATATTCACTAAATGTTCTTGACTTTTGATTGTTTGTTTTGTATAATTTATCTAATCTAAATAAAAACATCTGTGATTTCTTCATAACAAAATGGTACAAACAATTTACCAAGTTGATCATAACTTACAGCCCGTAACAGAGTAGTGATCGAATTCGCGTTTCTTTACCGTCAGAATAAGTTACGTTATCGACAAACAGAGACATAATTTAATTTTCTTCATCGCCGGACAAAATATTTCATGTCCAACGTGTAAGTTTTCATTGTTTAAGTCGAAGTTTTTTTTAACACAGTAAAACATTTTTTATAATCAACCTCTGTCATTGGCATTTTCATTTTAACGGTAAAGGATTAAATACGGGATCTCCGAAATTTCTATCATTTGTTACGAGAAAATCATTATTCAATCGAACATATGTCTTTGTTCATGACACATATTATGAAATACAAAGCAGTTGAAATGATCAAATACTTTCGAACTGACGGAAACAAAAATACATAATCTAGAATGTGTGCTCTGTCATAAACAATGGCTTCGTCGTGCGAATCGACGAGATCATGTTACATGTAACTGATCTTAGCTGTAGAAACAGTTGGTGCGACCTCGATAAAATCTTTATCAAATTAATATGAGCGATAAATATTCATGACTACAATGATAATGAATTTATTGAAGTCACATTCACTGTTTCTACTGTAAACATGAACTCGTCGGTTAGTGCAATGAAGACATAAATGACTTTTAAAGATTGAGATTGTTGGTTTATTCTTTACACCTTCGAGGTATTAAAATTATTTCAGTGTTTATTTAAAGTTAAATTCATTTTCAAGTCTCTTCTGTGTTTAAAATTCTCGAAACTTCGGTTCCGTTTAAGATTTCTGTGGTAAACAATCTATTCTATAGTTAGGATCATTTTATAATAAATACCCTTTTGTACAAGAATACTTTCTTTATAGAAGTATAGATCTGCTGGTTAAGATTTTTTTATAACTTTCATTATTGTGGCGACGCGCTATGAAATTCAGATTAATTTATAAATGAAGTTGTATATAAATTTTTGGTCATAAACACAAATCTTTTAAACAGTTCGACGAGTGTGTCAATGTTACAGTAGTCTGTTTACTGTAAGTTACTAAGCTTGGCCCGATTCATCTGTCATTTATGAAAACTAATTCACCACTTTCTGAGACATTCATTTTTATTTCACCATCAGACATGGAGCTACATTTGTAACCTAAAGGAAAACTCTCAAATTAAAGAAATTTGACATGATATACTGAAACTTTCTTATAATCAATTAAACGACTGCTTTTCGTATATATGTGATTTGTCATGGTCAAACTTTTTCAATGTTAACGGACATTTTGAGATTTTTATTGTAAAAAAACGGTGTTATTTTAAAGAAATCAACATTCAAAATTTAGAACTTCATGAAAATGTACAGGAAGCTGAATTATTGCACATCTATGTACTACTTTAAATTGTACTTAGATCTTTTGCGTTTAAAATGTTCTGACCGTCCTAAGATTTAATGTACGGAAATGTTTCGGTAAATTAAATTCAAATCCGAATTGAATGTTTATGATATACAAAAAGAGAAATAGTTCCAGAATCTCTTGATGACCAAACGTATGTACACGTTGGGGCGATTTAGAGCTTTTCAGAAGGAGTGAGATTCCACCCTCGTTGAAAGCCTTGTGGAGACCTCTAGATTTTTAAATTCCCTCCGTTTTTCTCATGGATGGAGTGTGGTCTCTCTGTAAATTACCCCATATCTTTTCATTTTCCTATTTACCGAAGGTTCCATGTGAAAATTTCCTTTGGATCATATCTGTTAAACTATAAAATGTACAAAACAGGCTCAAGAAAAGGCGAAATTTCTTTTTCATACCCGAACTAGAAATCATTTTTTTTTCTAATAGAGCACCTTACATTATCGTCAATGAGTTCAGGCATGTGAAAAATTATATAATCATACACAAGAAAGAAACCCTGAACAGGCTTTCAGCAATAATTTTTACCTATTTAATATTAAGTAAATATTAACATGTACATGTATTTGATAAAGTACAGATATAACAAAGAAACTGCCCGGTATTCGACGTAAGAGTACAATTTTTACTGCACGCGTAGTCGGGTGCGTTCACTACGAGGACACTTGTACTCAACTACGCGTTAAGCATGAGTACAGAATCGTCCCATACAGGACATTTTCTATGTTATCCTAGTATATTATCCGACAGTTAAGAATAGAATCTTGTCAAATTTGGAAGTTGAACATGTGGGATTTTTGATTTTTGCAACGGACCATTTAATTTTCATGGAGGAAGGGGCCTGGTAGTTTTTAGAAAACAATTTTCTGACCCTGATTTTGACTTTAAAAATCTGCTGACTTAATATTTTGTCATATGAAAAAAAAAGTTGTCAACAAAATTTTCCCGTTTAAACTGTACTAGAAAAAAATTTGGCATGTGAAACGGACGAAGACATATTCTAACAGAAGTACAAATACCAGTCCTCCCTTTTGTGTATATATATATGAGAAAACATTTCAAAGTTATTGATTGAATTCAAATCCATCACACATATACGGAAGCCCATAGGGGACCTAAAAAAAAAAAAATATTTCGTTATCTCAATATATATATCGTTATTTCGATATAATTAAATCGTTATTTCGATATAATTAAATCGTTATCTTGATATATTTATATCGTTATCTCGATAATTATTATTTCGTTATCTCGATATAATTATATCGTTATCTCGATATTTAAATAGTTAAATCGATATATTTATTTCGTTATCTCGATATAATTACATCGTTATCTCGATATATTTATTTCGTTATCTCGATATAATTATATCGTAATATCGATATATTTATTTCGTTATCTTGATATAATTACATCGTTATCTCGATATTTATATCGTTATATCGATATATTTATTTCGTTATCTTGAAATAATTATATCGTTATATCGATATTTATTTTGTTTATCTTGATAAATTGACGCGTCACGTGTTTATTCCAGCATGGCGTCTAGGAATGAAGAGGAACCGAACGTGAGTGTGATTGTTGTATTTGTTTATATCGATTTGTAGACTTATCACAAGTAAAAGTATTTTTCTTTATCTTTGTGAATGTTCGGCATGTATATACTATATTAAATGTATTCTATTTATGGTTCGCAATACAGGAATCGTGAAGTAACAGGACTTTGGTCCAAAAAGGTCTGCTAAGTATTAAGGTTCTGTCAAGGTCAAAATGTAGGACATCAAAATAGAATTGTCAATATGGTTATTATTTCAAAATTGTTATGATTTGAAAATATATTTGTGTCATTGAAAATAGGCCCCAAACAGTTGAACCAGATATCGAAACAAGGTCTTAAACACCGTGGAAATCCCCATCTTGTTCAACTGAAAGTGAGCACTGTTTCTGTATTAAATGTATTATCTACTAAATAAGCTAGGGTTTTGTCACTTAGATTTATATTTAAATACTATTAAATTCTACATACACATGTAAATAAAATTAAACAAAGAATGCATGAGACTTAGGTATTGTTTTTCCGACGGCGTCAGCGGCAGCGTTCACAATTTTCACGTTTATGATTTAGCTGAAGTTACACATGAACCACTGATACTAGATCATAATATTTTTTTATGTAGTTACATTAGTATCCGGTAGTATATTTCGGATACATGATGATTTTACGCCTATGACCCCGCAGTCACGGCCCATTGACTGGTGTTTTCAATGCAAATTCAATGCTAAAGTTTGTGATATTTATAGATTATTTAAATATATTGTATAAATCCATATCGACCCGGTTATCATCCCGATACCCGATATCGTCTGAGTCGTAGTCGGGAAGGCGCAAAAATTTTGGCCGGGTATATAATTTACAAAATATGAAGACTTGGCAAAAATTCATATTTTTTTTCAAAGTAAAAGGTCCACTACGCACCCTCTCAATCCGCCACTGAATGCGCCTCACGGACAATTTGCAATAGGCGAGACGTATCTCTTTGTTAACAGTCATAATTATGGTCATATTGGTTACACCTAGGTAAGGCACCTATAGGGTTCAATTGTAATCAAAGGGGTGACGGTCCGATAGGTTTAGAGCCGAGTTGACCCATCTAAATTTATGTCCGTTTCGTTCCCCTATTAGTGCATGCCCCATTTGCAGCACAGGACTTAGTTGTAAGTTACCAGAAAATTCCAATAACCCAAAAGCTATCTTAATATTACGTTGGGCAACATAGATAGAAGTAACCTATTCATCTGGTATGTGATAAAGGACAAGCTATTTTAGGGGCGTTTTGGGCATATCTATAAACAATTCTAAAAAGTAAAAAGATGTGTTCAAGTCTACATCTACTGCTTTCGACTGGAGAAATGTCGTACACAAGCATCGCACAAGTTGGCACTCTGAGGCTGGTGGGGAGCAAGAAGGTGAACCGTGGTTTATTTTTATCAATAGTACCGCTTAAGTAGACGCTAGAGACTGTCTTTACCTTGTTGTAGGGTATGAACGATTCGTTCATTGTTGAAGACCCTACATCAACTGTCAAGATGAAGAACAGGAATAAAAGCCCTATTCATTGATAATTTTTTATTTATATAATATGTGTGTTGTGTGCGATTTTGACCCATGTACATTTACTCCATACCCTTTTGTTTTCTATGTACACCTTTTAAATTTTTGTAATTGTGGCGCAGGACCCTCTGTGACTTTGTCAGTATTCCAGCTTCTGGTGTAATCTTATTAAAATTCTCAGGTCTCTAAATTGAGTGTAGTGACTCTTAATAATGCTGCTTAACAAATCGATTTACTGTATTATTTCAGATGGATCCCCAGACATTTTTAGCGATGTCAGATGAACAGTTACATACTTATATACCAGCATACGGGGACATTTATGCTGCCAGGAGATACTTTAAAGATCTAATGAAAAGGGAACATAAAAACCAACGAAGTGATTCTCTATTTAAAAAACTGAGGAGAAAGATGGGAAAAGAAAAGTCCTCAGATAGTGAGGAAGAAGGTGAAGGTGACAAAAAAGGCACAAGAAAAAAATCCAAGAAGACAGATGGATTTCAGCTGCACAGCAACAGAAGTGAAAAACTTCGGGGCAATTCAAATGCAAAAAAGGCAGTCAGACAAATTGAAATAGGATGGTTTGATTATGAATATGATGACAATGCTTATCACCAAGTGAAAACCCCAAATGGGGGAGGAGCCAGACATGTATCTGCTCCAAAATCTTGGCTTTCAAACGATATAATGGAACATGGGAAGAAATTGTTTTTTAGAAATGGGAAGTCCAAAAAGGGAATGATAACAGAGTTTGATTTTGAAATACGAAATTTCATGGGAGAGTCTATCGAAGAAGATTGCACAGTTGCAGATTTGTATGACGAAACAGGATCTCGTCAACTGAGATATTATCTTTATACAAAGAAAAGAACAACTTCAATACTAGAACAAGCCATAGATGAAAGTCAGTTGGAATTGGAGGAAGATGAAGATTTACCTGACATCTTATATACTAGAAACTTGCAAAGAAGCATATCAATGTCTACATTACCTGAAACAGGAAATCCTGGTACTAGTACTCCCTTACCTAAACCTTCATCCTCAATAAATCAGATTGTGACTCTGAAAATTGCATCAGATGACGAAGGTATAATTTTTTGTCCACAGGAAAATGACCATTACCAGTTATTACAGTCCTAAATGCAGCAGTAGATATTTTACCACCTTCAGAGTTATCAACATACCTAGACTCTGTTGATGAAACTTTACCACACAATGAATCGTCAGCAGGCAGTGCACCACAATCAAACACATCAGCTGCAGGGGGACATGAGCAGACCATTACAACAGGTATTGCATTACCTGTTACAGAGTTAGAAGATGTTAGAAAACAGGATATTGTAAGAATTCATAAGAGTAACCTATTTATAGAAATGATTAATCTGTTTAAAACAGGAGAAATGGATTTTTCCAAATGTAGAGTAATCAGAGTTAATGCAAACGGCCATGATGAAAGAGGAACTGGAGAAGGTTTTTTAAAAGATGTGTTCTGTGAGTTCTGGGAACTCTTCTACATGAAGTGCTGTGAAGGAGCTGACATTAAAGTGCCTATTTTAAGGCATGACATGCAGCAAGAAGAATGGACAGCTATTGCATACATTCTTGTGAATGGTTTTAAGACAGTTAATTATTTCCCTGTACAAATCTGCAAAGCATGTTTCGAAGATGCCTTGTTTGGAGTACCATATGCCAACCTAGTTGATGCATTTTTTCGATTTGTGCCAAAGACTGATAGGGTCGCATTAGAAAAAGCTTTCAATCACTTTCAAGACAGTGATTTAGGAGATCTTATTGATGTTCTTGAGACATATGATTGTAAAAAGTATCCAAGCCAAGATAACATTAAGAACATTATTCAGGAGATAGCTCACAAAGAAATCATACAACAACCTAAGTTTGTTACTGATTGCTGGAAGAGTGTATTTCAGACAAGACTTCATTTGAATCAAGAGACACTTAGCAAAATGTACCTTGAGATGTGTCCAACTGTCAACAAGATATTGAAATCTTTGACCTTTCCGGAGTCATTAGATCTCAAAGGGCAAGTAACTGCAGGGTACCTGAAAAAATTTGTTTAAGGGATTGGATGACAAGGATGTGCATAGCTTTATGAGGTTTTGTACTGGTGCTAATCTTAGCTGTGACATAATATTGGTAGAATTTACAAAATTGTCTGGATTGCAGCGAAGACCAACAGCCCAAACTTGTGGAAACATATTAAGGTTGCCAACATTATACGAATCTGCTGCAGACTTAAGATAAGATTTTTTAAACATATTTGAAAGAAGGGTGTGGGATATGGACTATGTATAAGTAACTTTAAATGTTATGGATTGGGATTGGAAGAATGAGCAGTTTGATTTTGAAGCTTACACTATTAGTTAAGACCAAATGATAAAAAAAAATCTTAAGTTATAGGGCCTACTTGAATATTAGATTTTCACAACCTTGAAATTAAAATACTAATTTTGTAGTTCAGGGATATTATTTTTCGAATTACATGTATAATAGAGGGAAGTGCAAAATGTTCATAAAAACAAGATCTACATCCTACAAAATTTTAGTGTAATCACACTGAGTGGTGTAAGGGTTTTTAATCAAGAAAACCTTTTTTCACAGTTTCTATTACTATTGGTCATTATAAGACTATAATACAAATGATGATAAATAAATGAATAGCAAAATTGTTAATTATTAATAAATGATCTACAAACATGTACAGGCGAATTTCAGTTACTACCATAGAAGTAATTTATTATCTTGAAAAATAAATTTTTATTTAAGAGCAGCTTTGTGATAATATCTCAAAAAGTATTGTAGGTAAATAGTAAACGTGTTTACATAGAAATAAATCAATCACCTTGCAAATTTATACCATTGGCTTTAAAAGAGTTGACCTTAAAATATGCTGTTTAGCTTGTGCTTTTTTTTTTTGTCTGGTAGGCAATGTCAACTCAGTTACCAGAATTGTATTTTTTAATTTGTTGTGAGCAAAGGGAATTTGTTCAAATAATCTTTGTCAGTATAGAATTATTAGCTGTAACCACATGTTATGTTAACACAAAATGACAAGACATGTCATATGACATTTTTATTTACTATGCCAGGCAATGCTTTTTTGTTATCTGTCAGAAATACAATGACTTAGATTGCAATTGGTATTTGTTTTAATTAATACAGTTATTTTTATGTTTACATGTATGATAAATATGACATACAAGAGATGTTTGAATATTTGACTATTACATGTATTTTATACACGATCAAAATGACTATTGTGTTTGTTGAAGAATATTTTACACAATTTAACTGCTGAGAAAAGCATGAAATATGTTGGTTTTTTAGAAAAAGGATTATTTGATCTTACTTCAAAAGTTTAATTATATTACACCTATATTAAAAATTGATCAGAACTTTTAATTTTATGTAGAATGCTGTTCAGAGATTTGTTGGGCATCTCTTTCTTGCGTGACAGAGGTGTCAATGACCAGAGACACATTTCTTTTATTTCCTATGAGGTGTGAGCCTTTCCAAAATCATGAAGATCTGTAAAGAATATCATATTTGTCAAGACTTTTGACTCCACTGATAAGTTATAACTAACGTAGTATTTTAGTAAGATTAATAAAAGTTTGAAAAACTATCTTTTTATGATTTTTCAGTTACCAATTAGTGTTGGTCAGAATAAACAAATGAAAGCTGGCAAACAAACATCTTCAGAACACGATGTCATTGTGCACCTTATTAGCTCATGATCACCTAAATATAAGGTAGGGTGAGCTATTGATACACTGTTGTGTTCGTCGTTCGTTACCTTTCTTTGAAAAAATCTTCTCTGAAACCACTGACAGGATTTTCCAAACTTTGTCCAGATGCTCCTCAGAGTATCTTAACTTTTAAAATTGCATCCATTATTTTGATTTGTTAAAAAACATAGCTGCCATGGCTTAAATAGACCATCTGAGTCCAACACCTGTTTTTACAAATAACTTAAAATATCAAAACTGGCAGATTTTGATTGGTCAATTTTGAAGAATCTTTTTTTTTCACAAACCATTGAAAGAACTTGAACTGGAACTAACAACATAGTTTCTACTGAAATCCTCAAAAATGTAACTTTTTGAACCGATCCGAAATTCAAAATGGCCACCAGCAAAGGTCAGAGTTTGGATTGAAACACTTTGAGACACGTCATTTTCATCTTCTTTTGGAGAACATTGGAAATAATTTAAAATGAAGCTCGAATTTTTAGTTAGGGAGCTACCATTTGATTTTTAAGGGGGGGGGGGGGGGGGGGGGGGGGGGGGGGGGGCTAGGATGAAATTTGAAAAAAAGGCAGGAAAGGAGTTTTGAGTAAAAAAAAGTCAGGATGACAATTTATGTAAAAAAAAAGTCAGATAAACTAATTTAAAAAAAAGGCAGGACCGAATAGAGTGAAAAATAAAAATGCAGGACAGAGATTACAACAACAAAAAAATGCAGGACAAAATTTTTCATCGCCAGGGGCTCGTTTGTTACCTCGTTGAAATTACATAACTCGTGTTGATATTTCTCGATATTCAACCTTCACTCATGGTGAAACCTATACTTAGCTCACCTACCTAAAATGTAGGGTGAGCTGTTGCCATCACCTTGCGTCCGTCGTCCCGGTTCACTTTTCTTTTAAAATCTCCTACTCTGAAACCTCTGAAAGGATTTTTGTCCACAATGGCTGAAATAGACTATGGGGTTATGGCACCTTCTTTGCAAATAAGTCAAAAACTTATACAGATATCAGAGATATTCTAGCAGAGGGTAAAATTGATCTGTACAATCAGTCATAATGATTTGCCTCTGCCGAAATTTAAGTTCAGGTTGATCGAAAAACTTGTTTAAGAGCTATGGCCCCTTATTTGCAATTTTTGTCTCGCCTGCGACGAAAGTCGCAGTATGCGAGACATAGGTATTACTATCAGGTGGCGTAAACTATTTGTTTAAAGCTTTATATTTCAGAAGACCTGTATGCTTCATATCTTGTATGCATATACCTTATGTTACGAAGTTTCCGTCTGCCATATGTCCTTTGTCCCTGACCTCATTTTCAGGGTTCAGCGACTGCTTGAAAAAAAAAGATTTTTTTGTCATATGAATTTCTCACTTATTATGAGTAATAGGATAACCATATTTGGTATATGGGTTCATTGCAACGTTTTCATGTCTGTCAGACAAGTTTCACCTGACGTGGACCTCCTTTCATGGATCAGTGATCAAGGTTAAAGTTACGTGATTAGGTCCGTTTCTCAAATACTATAAGCAGTAGGTCAACCATATGTGGTGTATGGAATGACTGTAACGGGTACATGTCAGTATCTGACCTTGACCTCATTTTCATGGTTCATTGGTCAATGTTAAGTTTTCATGGTTTGGTCTTTTTCTTGTATACTATAAGCAATAGGTCAACTATGTTTGATGTATGGAATGATTGTAAGATATACATGTCTGTCTGGCAGGGTTCATCTGACCTTGACCTCATTTTCATGGATCATTGATAATTTTAAGTTTATGTGATACTTGTAGTGAAACTTTATCATTAGGACCATCAACATTAAACCAATCATGGTTAGTAAAGCAGGCGAGACATTTCAGCGTGTGCACTCTTGTTTAACGAATCCACTACAAAGTAACGACACTTGTGTAGGACCTATATAGTGAACACCTATATCAAGTTTGGTTCGATTCTGATTAGTGATTCTCAAAAAGGGAGATGCAAATGTGGTTTTCCATAGGGTTTCAATGCAAATTTTGACCTCCGCTAGTGGCCAGACAGTTTGAATTTCGGATCGGCTCAAAAAGTAACAACACTTGTTAAGGACTTTGGTAAGAACATATTTACTTATAATTAGATTCAATCAAATCGATTCAGTAGTTATAGAAAACTCTTGAAAATCGACCAAACAGAATGTTCAAAGTCCCCTGGTGGATGTACGTACGGACGGGCGGACGGACCAGGGTAACACTATATACCAGAATACCCATAGTGGTTCCAAAGAAGATTTTTAAACTAAACGGTTAATGGACGGAAGACGGATGCATGATGATGGCATTGGCTGAGGCTCATGTGATTCTTCAGATTAGGTGCAACAAAACACAAACCAACATATAAATATAAAAAAGAAGATGATATGGTATGATTGCCAATGAGACAACTCGCCACAAGAGACCAAATGACTCAGAAATTAACAGCTATAGGTCACCGTACGGCCTTCAACAATGAGCAAAGCCCATACCGCATAGTCAGCTATAAAAGGCCCCGAAATCACAAATGTAAAACAACTCAAACTAGAAAACTAACGGCCTACTTAATGTACAAAAAAAATGAACGAAAAACAAATATGTAACACAGCAACAAACGACAACCACTGAATTACAGGCACCTAACTTGGGACAGGCACATACATACAGAATGTGCTGGGGTTAAACATGTTAGCGGGATCCCAACCCTCCCCTAACCTGGGACAGTGGTGTAACAGTACAACATAAGAACGAACCATAAAAATCAATTGAAAAAGGCTTACCTAATCAGATGGATACAAATAGAAATACATCAAACAAAAACACAATGTCAACTGGAAAGATTTCTTGAGATTGCATAACTTAGTTTTGCAAATGCTTAAAATATTATGAATATTATATACAGCACACAATTTAATTAAACAATGTTAAATGATAAGTTTTTTTTCCGCAAAATACGTTGAACAGAAGACGACGTGCTTCAAACTTTGGAATTCGTAAAATGAAGATTTATCTGAGAATTGTATTTTGTTTATTAATTTTTTTTATCATTGTCCATCAGATATCTATCTATCCTCGCGGCTTAATGATTATGTAATGATATCAACATAGTTCATTATCAAACATAAATATTCACAAATCCATAAATATCCTGCGTTTTACGGATAAACACTCAATAATTGTGTGATGTCAAATATGATTCACAAATGACTAAGTAACAATTGACGAAGACCTAAGTAAAGAGCTTTGCATTCGTTTATATTTGTCGGAGGATCTACTTGATTAGCCCTCATGTACAAACAACCAAGTTCAAATAACTCTTCCTCACATGGAAAAAGGTCGTCATGTGCGCATTCCGATTTACAAATCTCCAACTCATCATCCGAAATACTTTGTACATAATCTGCTGATGCCCATAATTCGGGTAGTAAGTAAAGAGCTATTGGACGATCATCAGGAAGGTTTGAACGACTTCGCCTGATACGATGCATATCCCACACCAATGCTGTTTCGTCGAGTTCAGCCTGAAAAATAATCATTGACACATGTATACTATCCACTGCACTTCTACAAATGCGACGCGGACGAGGAGCAAAATGCTTGATAATGCTGAGGCCGTAGTTTTTTATTATTTTTTTTATTTTTATGAATCCTCAAACTATGAATTTTGTCAGAAAATGTCCTAAACATAAAATATAATAAGTATGGCCTTACTGGAAAGACAGCAATGGTACATTAATTTGACATAAGACTGATTATATTTTATTGACATTTCGTGATTATAATGACTTGTATTCCTTTCATTCTGGCCAAGTGAAAAAACATTCACGTGCATTTTTTCAAAATTTTACAGAGATGGATGATCATTGTTAATTTGAGCAGAAAACATGTTTAGACTCAATAATAAATATAATTTAAGCAAATTTCAAATCCTAACCAAAGTTAATGAGTAATGCAACCAGAAAAACAAACCAATCTGCTCAGAAAGATATTCAAGGTTGAACCTCCACCACCACCACACACATACCCTACCGCCATACCCGTGACCCATACATCTCCAACACAATACCTCGATGAAGGATTTCATGTGAAGATGAATAACATACCTGTAGTAACTTCATGCAGCAAAACTGTACTAGATTAACATCAAGTTTATTGCCAGTAAAATTCCCAGTATCTCTAAGATCCTTCATTTCTTTTATCCATTTCCCTGTACATTGTTTGCGTAGAATTGCCCACCAAGACTCTATTCGAGTGTTTAAAGTACTTTTTCCATAAATGAATGAATCTTCATTTATTTCGTTTCTTGGTAAAAAATTCTGCATTGCTGCAACTGTGCAATTTTCGGTACCCATATCACCCCTCATATGATAAGGATACCCACCTGCATTCTGTATAGCCTCAATAAAGTATTTTGCAATGACTTTTGGATCGCTGCTAGTTTTTCCTACTTTAACCCACATCATTTTTCTCGAGAAGCCATCTACACAACCGTTAATACATAGGCCATATGGTTTGAGTTTATCGTATGAATCAATATGCCAGCAATAGTTGGGGCCTTGGCTGAAATATTTTCTTCTGATTAAGCGATGCTTTGACCTCATTTCTACTCCTCTAGGGTCAACTAGTTTAAAAATGTGTCTAATACTTTCTCTGGTTACTTTCAATCCATGTAGGACACATTTATTATACATCCATCTATATCCGTGTGAACCGTTTGATTCTACATCTGATTCTACAAAATTTATTACCGTACGTAAATCCGTATATTCCTTCCTTCGAGACAAGTGCATGTTCCGTAGAATCCTTTTTAGATGGCGTAAAGACAAAGAAATGCCATGGTTTAACAATAAAACTTCTACAATGTCTTTGTATGGTAAATTCATGTAGAAATAATTCTCCACAAGACGGAAAACCTTCTGCAAAGAAAACGCAAATTATTATGATAGTTTATAATGGTTTCATAGATCTACCTAGTAAATTCCTCTTAAAAGTCCGTATTTTTGTGCAATATACAGTGATGTATTTTTAAATTATTGAATGAAAGTAATACTTCAGGCTCTCCGTCTCATCAATTTCCCACAGAAAGTCACAAAACAAGAAAAAATAGTTTTAGTTCATGCTTCTGGTTATTTTTTTTTGTTGAGTACTATTTGCCCATTTATGTTTAGTTATCTGTGGGGTTTTGCTTTCTTTTTAGCTTTTCGTGTTCTTATTATGTTTCTGCCTTGTAAATATATATGAACTTTGCCTTTTGAATAATGATAACAGTTGTTAACGGGACCTTGGTTCTGTTTTCAAATATCTAGTCCCATTAGGCTGTATAAAAAATGGTGGTTTCCAATCTAAGTTGGCCAACAACAGACAAAATTAATTAAACAAAGTCAAAAACCCATATGAAATAATGCTCACGTTCGGTTCTACCTGTTCATTCCCAGACGCCATGTTGGTATATAACACGTGACTTAAGTCAATTTATCAAGAAAAACAATAAATATCGTTATAACGATATAATTAAATCGAAATAACGAAATAAATATATCGATATAACGATATAAATATCGAGATAACGAAATAAATATATCGATATAACGAAATAAATATATCGATATAATTATATCGAGATAACGAAATAAATACATCGACACATACGGTACACATTGTAGTCCGAAAAAATAAAGGACTTCATTCCTATCAAACACCTTTTTAATTGTTTACCAGTATATTTCTTTTAGTTTTGGGTAACATTTTAAAGGAAATAATACTATCAAGACGTCCTTCCATAAATCTTTTTTTTCTGTTCTGACTTTGAAGAAATGACTACTTTTCGCCCAATCGAAATGGTGCATGGACATATTTTGTTTCATATTATTAGAATTATTTTCAATATTATCGGTATTAAACTTGCATGATTATCGACACATGAAAGTTTGTCAGCATGTCAATCTTTTAAACGTTAAAGTACCAATAGTTCGGTCACTACTCAATTAAATTTGTCGATAACGTAGCTAATTTTGACGGTAAAGAAACATCAATTCGATCACTAAGTCTTCTCTGTTACGGGCTGTATCCAAATTTCATTTAGACATACAAATTTCCATGTACTCATTTTCACGCTTCATTTGACCTTGGATGCAAATTAAAGGTCACATGAACTAAAAATTATTGGTGAATGGCCCAAGTCTCTACGACTTCCGGTTCTCAAAATACAAATTTTCAAAATTGTGTATAATTTTTAAAGGGAAATAACTCCTTATAAGAGTTGATAACAAAATAATTGTTTATGTTTATTAACATTGCCATATGTTCTTGTACATGCTGCCATTCTGAAATCGATTCTATCTCAAAAACTTTTTAAGAAAAATGTAAATAAAAGAAATTGTTTCAAGGGGTTATAACTCTCAAAATGGATGATGAAATCCTACGCAGCCTCATACGGTAATACATCATGATGAAATCTACCTATCGTCCAAATAAGGTAATGATATCTTCAAAAACAACGAGAGGGGGCCATGTTGAAAAAAAAACAATAAAAGGGAGATTACGTATAAAGGGGATAATGAAATCCTTAACAGGGTCATCTGGTAATACCTCATGATGAGGTCTATCGATGGTCCATATTTGGTCTTTATAACTTCAAAGGAAATGTGGAGAGGCCATGCCAAAAAAAATGTTGGAAGAAAAAAAAGAAAAAACTAGTATCTCAATTGTTTGTAAAACAATCGAAAGGTCTTTCGTTTTCGTAATGTACTTTGTATGACCTTTCGTTTGATATACGACAAGCATACCTTCTGAAACTTTTCGCTTTTTAACCTTAATGACTCGATCCGCCTACATTTTCGAGATCAGCAGTATGATAAATGTAACGTAGACTTGATGATCTTGCATTTGATATGCAACAACACCATGTTCTCGAAAGTTTGATTTTTGCACTTAATAACCCCATTTAACTCATTTTTGGAGGACAGGAATTTGATATTTGAAATGCACACTATGTGACCTTTCATTTGATATACAACAACAGTATCTTAAAAGAAAATTTATTTTTTGCACTCAATGACCTTACCCAACCCATTTTTTTGGGACGTCAATTTGATATTTGAAATGTACGCTTCATGGCTTTCATTTGATATGCGACAACCTAACCATATATTTTTATTGTTTGCACTAAATGACCCACCCTTCCCAGTGGGATAAAAAAGGGGTTAAAAATTTTCATTTTTGAGTAGAGCTCATTAAGACCTTCAATTTGATATATCAAATGAGCCCATTCGGCAAAGAGCCCGAAATGACGCAATATCAATTATATAAATAGAACTTATGAAACTTACAAAGTCAATGCAAAACATGAAATTTCAATGCATATAACTATGTTAACATCTTCAATTTCTTAAACATTTTAAGTGGTAAGCTGTTGTTGATTCAGAAATACATGCCTCCGCTCGCAAAATTTCAAACTGCATTATCTCTAAAACGACAATAGATATCTCAAATCTGTTAAATGATAAATGATCTACAGTTGAGGGACAACATTATAAAAAAAAAACAATTTCAAAGTTCATCAAGGTCACAATAAATCATCAAATATATGATGCAATACCAAACTTGAGAACCGGAAGTCGTAGAAACATTGGACTACCACCATTTAACTCCGGACCACTTGACCTTTCAAATATCACAAGGTCATAGTATACTGTGAAGGTCAAGGTGAAATTTCATCATGACCTTTCATTGACCTCAAATTGAAGGTCTTGAGTTACTGATAATTTTTGCAGTTTATATTACGTTGATATATGTGACCTTTAAAAAGATATACACAAAATACTATATTTTTAATAATCATCCCGTTGTAACTTTTGAACAGACGGTCGGACATTTTTGGGGTTATTGTATAAAATGTAGAGCACGTCGAGAGGAACAATTTATACGCTGTATGTATGCAGCAAAGTCTTATCGTCTTATATGTAAGCTTGAAATTGCAGCGTAATTTTTTTTTGGTACTCTGTGACCTTTGACCTTGGGTGCATATTAAAGGTCACACGAATTAAAGATTATTGGTGAAGGTTCCAAGTCTCTATCATGGTTCTCGAAATAGAATTTTTCAAAAATTATTTATAATTTTTAAAGGGAAATAACTCCTTATAAGGCTTAGTTACAAATTAATTGTTTATGTTTATAAACATTGCCATCTGTTCTTGTACATGCTGCCATTTTCAAATCGATTCTATCTCTAATACTTTTAAAGAAAAATGCAAATAAAAGAAATTGCTTCAAGGGGACATAACTTTCAAAGGGGATGATGAAATCTTACGCAGCCTCATATGGTAATACATGATGATGAGATCTAATTATTAATTAGATAAGGTCATGATATCTTAATAAAAACAACGAGGGGGTGCCATGTCGAAAAAAAACCAATAAAAGGGAGAGAACTTCTACAGGGGATGATGAAATCCTACACCGCCTCATCTGGTAGTACTTCATGATGAGATCTACGATGGTCCATATTTGTTCTTGATAACTCCAATAGAAACGGGGGAGGCCATGTAAAAATAATGCTGGAAGTAAAAAAAAACTAAAAAAAAACTAGTATCTCAATTGTTTGTAAAACAATTGAAAGGTCTTTCCTGTAAAAGTTATGTTTTCGTAATGTACTTTGTACGATCTTTCATTCGATATGTGACAACGCCATGTTCTCGAAAGTTTAATTTTTGCACTTAATAACCCCATCCAACTAATTTTTGGAGGTCAGGAATTTGATATTTCAAATGTAAACATCATGACCTTTCATTTGATATATAACAACCTTAAGCCTCGGTCACACCTTACCGGATAGCACGAACGGACGTCTAACGGATGAAAATAAAGGTTGTCCGTTGACAAAATTGTTATCCGTTGGGAGTCCGTTGATGTACTGACCGAATAAAACGGACGTGTAACGGATGCATAACGGACACACACCGGATATGCAACGTACGAGAAACGGAAACGTAACGGACAGAACGGATGTCGAACGTACATGTACATCCAACGGACGAGTACCGCATATAACGGACACCTAACGGAAGCGTACCGTATAAAACGGATATACGGAAAAATCAAAGGCGACAATAATAATACATGTAAATCGCATAAATATTCAAAATGTGTCTGTGTAACTGGTTTTGGTTTGTTCTTCAAAATTCCGCCAAAGGGCAGTGTCTGGCCTGAATAAGAACTGCTTGATTGTGAAGACGTGCCTATACTCCAAGTTCGATTATGAATAATAAGAATAAATGAACGTTAAGAAATCTGACATACCAATAATTGGCATTTCTGACGCAAAATTTTCAATTGGCATTTATTAGTTTCAGATCCGTTCATTATCCGTTTTATCTGTTATACGTTCGGTAGAAGTCCGTTTCTCATCCGTTCAACATCCGTTTTATCCGTTAAACGTCCGGTAGAAGTCCGTTGGTGAATTTATCTTCCAGACCTCCAACGGATGTATAATGGACACGTAACGGATACAAAACGGAAACGAAACGGACGAGTACCGTACAAAACGGACGCCTAACGGACGTTCAACGGACATTTTATCCGTTGGACGTCCGTTCAAAGTTTTGAACATGCTCAAAATTTTCCACCGGACAGAACGGACGTCGACAGATAAAACGTACGCTTAACGGACATGCAACGGATATGGACGGACGTCTAACGGATAAGAACGGACGTCTAACGGACATGAACGGATTGAAAAAAAATTATCCGTTAGGCGTCCGTTCGAGCTATCCGGTAAGGTGTGACCGAGGCTTAAATTTATCTTAAAGAAAATTTATTTTTTGCACTCAATGACCCCATCAAACCAATGTTTTGGGGACGTCAATTTGAAATTTGAAATGTACGCTTTATGTTCTTTCATTTGATATGCGACAACCTTACCATCCGAGAAATTTGAATTTTTGCATTAAATGACCCCACCCTTCCCCCTGGGATGAAAAAGAGGTTAAAACCTTCAATTTGATATATCAGATGACCCCATTTGACAAAATGCCAAAAATGATACAATATCAACTATATAAATAGAAGTTATGAAACTTACAAAGTCAATGCAAAACATGAAAATTTCAAATTGATTTTTTGGTGTTTTTTTCCATGGAATGTTTTTGCTTTTTCATCAAACATATAACTATAATTACATTAGATGTATGTTTCATTATAATACTTTATTCTGATTAGCTAACAGCACATCACGTGTTATTCCGTAAGCAATTGTATCACTCAATAATACTTTTCATTCATGATAGCACGTGGTCCCACAATAAAGTGCACAGGTGAATGAATTAAAAACAATATAAAATTCGTTTTTTCTTGATCACAGCTAAAAAAATGTAATTATAAGTATTGAATGCTTCTTTTTGTAACTTCATAGGGTTGTAAAAGCGTTGACCGTGCGCACATTTTTAGAATGAAGCGCGGAATACAAAATGTACTTCGGTCAACGCTTTTACACCCCAATGAATTTACAAAAAGAAGCATTCAATTCTTAAATGAAATGAATAAAAAAATTTAGGCAAACAAGCGAGACTTGTTCGTGACAAACTATACAGCAATTTTCAGGTGTATAACCCCCATCTTCGCTAGCCAAGGGTTACGACCAACTCCCCTCATCTCCACTAAGTACTGTCTGATCACAAATGTGACGGGAGAGGAGGGGAGTGGATCGTAACCCTTGGCTAGTGAAGATGACGTTTTAGTGATAAAAAAATATGAGGTCTACTAGCAGGCCAACTTAATAAAATGCAAACCCTCGGTTAAATAAAGAGTGCAAAGCATTTTAATGTAAAAAGTATCAAGAAAAATGTCCAGCGGCGCTAAGATCCCACTCGAAATCTGACACAAAAGCCTTTTCGAGGAGTCTTAAAAAATATTTCGGTCAAAATAAACAGATACGTCCGATTCCTATTGACACACTTAACGATTTTTTTTATTTTTTTTTATCAATATGAACCCGATGCAGGATTTTAAGTAAATATGTCCAAATTCGGAATTTTTCTTATGTCATAGTGACATCACAACGAATACGGATTTTATGACCTGTCAAGATATAATATGATTCTATTCATTTTTAGATAAAAATGAAATAACTTTAAAAGAACGAAAAATTTCAATATTTTTTTTCTATTTCAAAGACTAGCTATAATGTATCTTTTCAGTCTTCTTTTTTAAGAATTATCTTAATCTAATCCATTCACTTCAAGAACATCTGCACCAATTTAATTAACATCAGAGTAATATGAAAGCAAGAACTTTATTTATGCCAATGTTTTATTAATATACATGTATGTACAAAAAAATCTCATTATAAAAACACTAATCATTTAGTTGCCTCTTTTGTATTTCCATGCGTAATACAATCGTCCCAGTCAGGCCAGAATGTCTCCTTCATCCGTTCACAATAGTCACATAAGTTTTTATACTCTGAAAATTAAAAAAAAAACAGATTTCTAAATTGTTTCAGCTGAGTTTAGTTTTTCTATAGTTATCAAAGTACTTTATTGACGAGATCATTTCATATGTCAGCAATATTTGTGTATTTGAGGAAAATGCATATTTTGATAGAGCATTAGTAAACGGTTTGCATTGGGTTTTTTTTCTCATTTTTTCATATTGTTCATTTATACTTGTAGCAAAAGTGAAGAAAGAAAAAAGAAAAACTAGACTTTCTGCTGCATATTTTTTTTTAGCTGGAAGCTTTTTGACAGTGTCAATATATTTACGCCAGTATGCATATATTCTTATAATTAGTTAAATCCTTAAATGCTTTATAGACAATCTAAAGGGCTATAAGATAAAGAACTTTAAGGTTTTTACTAGGTAGTTTGAAATAATAATAAAAAGTCAATCATTCATGACATTGTTTTCTGTTACAAGATACATTAACTAACCAGAATCCATTTTAAAGTACTAGTAACACTATTAAATTTACAATCAACAGGGAGGTCAAATATAAGAACAGAAATGTTCCTGCCGTCGTATTCATAAATAGATTATTTTTTTTAAACTACGTGCTGGTATAAATTTCGTACATTAAAATAATAATGAAAGTGTTAGACAGTTCATTAGTAGCATTTTATACTTTTTAGAATTTGTTGAATCTAAAATTTTCATTCGGAAGCCACACATACAAGAATGATCAGGACATTTGGGAAATATGATACTTACTTTTGATTGTTGATTCTACTGGAGTTCCGAACGATTGCCAGTAAGCATTACTAAGCAGACCAAATACACTACAATCTGCTTGGCATGGCTTGTCTCCTAGCAGGAACTTTTTATTACCTAAAACAGAAGTTCAAGTAAAGTTGAAATAAAATTACAAGCTCATATTTCTACTCTGCAATGCAAGTTGAAAAAGACACGAAAGATACCAGAGGGATATTCAAACTCATAATTTGAAAATATACTGAAAATGCCATGGCAAACACACACAAAAAAACGACCAAAAAGAGGCAACACAGTACACAAAATACAACATGGAAAACTGAAGACTGACCAATGCATACCAGGGGTGATCCAAGGTGCTCCACAAAGTGACTTTTATACAGAGTCTTTTCACCACAATCACCCTGATATGGCATATCAAAATGAATTGATGTATAGCTTAAGTAATAAATTGCATTTACTACAGCAATCTTAGAGAGTCAACGTATGGCTATTCTTCAGTAAGTATGTTCCGTCATATTTCTTTCATCATACGTATTCACGTGCATGATCGAGGAAGTTGGAAAAAAAACGAGAGTCGCTTTTTAATACGAAATTCACAGTTGCAAATGTCAAATATTTGAACTTTGTTTTGAACCACTATAATAGAATTTTATTGACTGCCCCCTCTCCCTAAACCACCTACAGATCTTTTGACATCCTAGCGGAAAAAAACGCTGTTTGAACCAATTCTATTATTATAAAGGACTTCGGGAGATTTTTCTACAAGGGCAATGTCCATAGATTCATTGTTATATTATTTCAATTATTGATAGTATATAAAGCATGTCAGAAAAAAAATTGGGCACGTTTCCATGGGACACAGATGATGCTCCCTTTTGCATATAACGTTATAAAGAGGCATAACTCTAGACAGATAAACGTGACACCACAAGCATACTAGATCTGTTTTGTAGCAATAAGCATTGTGTATCAGTTTCATAACATTTTGTTGAGCCAAACTAAAGTTTATGAGAGAAAAAAAATAAAAATGCAGCAATTTTTCAATTTGTAAAGGGGCAAAACTCTAGAATGGTAATAGTGACACGCTATCAAAATGGCATAAAAATAAAAACAACACAAGTTTCAAATGTCATGCGTCCGAAGCGCTTCTCGTGATGTATAAGAACCGAAACAGTTGAAGAGCTATGTGAACAAAATGGTCCTGAAAATAATAGCCAAATTCATTTACACTGTACATGTAAGATCAATTTTGTCTGAGGGAGCTGAAATCCTAGTTTCCTAATCACGTGAGCAATGCAATAAATATTACACTATGATTAACACTTTACCTAAGAAATTAGATAAAGCCTTAAAATCAAGCTCCATAATATGGTACACCTCATTTGGATTATGTCGTCCCATTCCATGGGCATACGCCATTTTCTTCATTTGTCGTCTGATAAGATAACCAGTTAATGACGGAATTTTCATGATTTTACAAGATGTCCAGTTTTCATCATATACCCATCTATCCAGTACGCATGCCCTGTAATAAATGAAAGAACGCAGTCAAAAGATCGGTAGTTTTACATCGGTCAATTCTAAAACCATTACAAAAGAAGAAAACTTAAAAAAAGAAATTGTCAAGGTAATTTCAAACCAAGTAAATAATCAATATCTATAAAAACAAGAATGTGTCCCCAGTACACGAAAGCCCCACTCGCACTATGATATTTTATGTTCATTGGACCGTGAAATTGGGGTAAAAACTCTAATTTGATATTAAGATTAAAAATATCATATCATAGGGAACATGTGTACTAAGTTTGAAGTCGATTGAACTTCAACTTCATCAAAAACTACCTTGACCAAAAACTTTAACCTGAAGCGGGACAGACGGACGGACGGACGAACAAACGAACGAACGGACGCACTGACCAGAAACATTATGCCCCTCTACTATCGTAGGTGGGGCATAAAAAAAGTATTACTCAAACAATAGTATTTTGGAACATAAATAACACATTTAATAATCAACAAAATGATGATGCCTTTAATCATTTTCTGAGGGTCGACAGAGGGTGCAACGATTTATTTTTTTTAAACATATTATATTTTTAACTTTTGAGGGGACGAGGCGATTTCTCAACTTTGTTAGTTGATTAACAGTCCTGCTGATGACTTTGGTAATCAAGAATGGGTTCCACCGAGCGATACTCGAGTACTCGTTGACATTCCCATAAGTATTGCATATTTTTGCCTAAAATGCTTGCACAAAAAAGAAACGAAAAAAAAAGAATGTTGTTTTTAACTATACGTGTATTAAAAGTGTATTCTCAAGCCATTGAGTTCAAAAATACTGGTCACTTTCTAGTTTAAAAGTATGTTAAGCTATTATGACATACAAGTACGTGTATATGTCACAAAACATATATTATTGAATAATTGACATACCAGTATGTGTTTTCTTCTAACATTTTCTGGAAAGCTCTTGCTATTCCCCTTTCCTTTACTGTAAAATCTTTATCTAGATCGATTCCTAGTTTATCATTTAAATATTCTATACAAAATTCAGAATCTGCAATCTCCTCTCCATTATATTCAATCCATGGCCATTTTCCTTTTTTGCTGGGAGTGAAACCGTGTTCATTCTGAAACAAGCGGCAGTATATAAGAAATATAAAAATAAAATTTTATTCAAAAACAAATTACTTGCACATGTATATATTCACTAGACATATATATAATATACTAAAGTGAGTGTAGTATAAATTCTTTTGCTGTTTTTTCCCCCATTAAAATTGAGTTTGACTCAACAGCACACGGTTAGTGCCTTTTGACCGAGTCTGCATAAGGCATTAAATTAATATATGTGAACCAAGCGCAGTCACTATGTCAATTTGCTTATCAAATCTCGTCAAGTATCGTCAAAGAAAACAAATATACTACTTTTTAAACGGTAAAGCTTTTGTGCAGTTTACCTATTTCCTCATGTATATTTTAATATGATCAACTACATGTACCTCTCAATAAAATGAATAGGAAATACTGCTGAGTTTCTGAATTTGGTAATATCGTTAGAATTTATGAAATAATATCATTTTCTTTGTTTGATCATGTTGTTTTGAAAATTTTAATAAAGAGAAGGTATTCCTGTTTACCATAATTGTGATATAGATCAAGTATGGGTTTACTGTAAAAAATCAGATTAAAACAGTCATATTTATCTTTAAAATACATTACAGATCATACATGTATACCTACTTTATATGGAATCTTTGCCATACGGAGGTAAGTTTCTACTTTAATAGCATATGGTGTCATACTGGGTGCATATGGACCTCGATCAAACTGATGAAGTATTACTGTATCTCGAGGATGATCCTTCCTAAAATTAGAAGAAAAGAACAAATTGAGTATGCAGATTGTTGAGTCGGCTCTTTAAACGCGTTCTTCCGAAGAGAAAATACGGTTATTGAAGTGATGAAGTACGGTGGTAATAAATCCTATCACGGGTCAAATTCCTAAACCTAATCCTAAATAGCTCATAATTCTAAAAATACAAAAAAAAGTACAAAAAAATAGGTCGCACAAAGCGAACAATACCGATAAAAGGAGACCTTACTAAATATGATGTATGCCTTAATATAAAATCCATGTGAGGTGCTGCTGGAATGTTGCTTCATAATTCACAATTGGAAAGCTGAATTCCCCCGTTTGGTCTTTGTTTAATCTACCGACCCCAATTGTCCATGTCTATTTGCATATTAAGATTTCAGGCAGACTTAACTATATAATTTCGATTGGATAGATGCATTCAACATAGTCATTCAACTATAAATATTTATTGAGGGAACATCATTTTTATAGCGAATCATGAATTCAAATTGCAATGCCAACTTCTTTTTATTTTTTCTGAGAAACACCCGTATGAAATCTATTTCGTATGAATAAGAAACAATCGACAAGATAAAAAGCACAGTTGTTTCCCATGAGAATGCCGATTGTTTGATGAAAAATATGTCCTCAGAACATAACAAATGTAGTGTCAATAAAAAATGAAACACCTTGATGGTGTCAGTCTTAGATTAAGAATCATATACTTGTTTGGGGTACTATGATTAATCCGTTTCCTGAAACAAGATATTGGTATCAATGTTGGCATTTTTTAATTGAAACAAAGAGGATGTATTTCTTTCAATTTGTTGTTAAATTTAGAATGAGAATCACCAAAGGACAGAGAAGTCAAGTGCTTTTATACTGTTGCAAGCCCAGAATCACTAAATGACAGAGAAGTCAAATGCTATTATACTGTTGTAAGAGGAAAGAGACTTAGATCACATAGATATTTGTAATATTTTGGTATCCACATCTGACTCAAATTTCCCAAGAGGTTCCCCCGTTACTATGAATTACAAATATATTGAATTGATGTGAATACTTTTGAAAAAGGTATGATGTAGCGATATAACGTTATTGTGTGGACACTTATGAAATTCCAGTTCCCAATACAGTGAAGCTGCAAAATTTCCCGCTTTTTTTGAAAGGCTTCAAACTTCACGTTTCTTTTTATTCTTATTTTCCCATATTCCATTTTTTATTACCATATACATTTATATCCTACATCCTCACTTGTTTACTCCTATATTCCACCTCCCAATTGTTTACCCCTAAACACTATACAAGAAAAGCGTGACATACCTCTCAAGTGATTTATGATAGAAATCACAAATATGATAGATTTCTAATGTTTATGGTTTCTTTCTCTCTATTCATGGGGTATAGGGGAGGGTTGAGATCTCACAAACATGTTTAACCCCGTCGCAATTTTGCGTCTGTCCCAAGTCAGTAGCCTCTAGCCTTTGTTAGTTTCTTGTGTATAATTCGGAGTTTAGTATGACGTCCATTTATCGTTTGAACTGTCGTGAGGAAAGGAGAACAATAACTGTTTTTATCAAATCTCATATAAGATCATATAATATTGTCGAGTTTTCATTATGTTTGATCATGTTTGTTTTGAAAATGTATTTGCTATAACCAAAATTGGTTTTTTGTCTGATTTGCAAATAAAGAATTATTATTATCACTAAACTAGTACTATACTAGTCCCGTCAAAGAAAAAAAATTATAATAGCCTTTCAAGACGTCATAATTATTTGGACTAGTACTATACATATTTTAAGGGGCAAGCTGAAGGACGCCTCCGGGTGCGGGAGTTTCTCGCTACATTAATTGAAGACCCATTGGTGGCCTTCGGCTGTTGACTGCTCTATGGTCGGGTTGTTGTCGCTTTGACACATTCCTCTTTCTCAATGTTATTTAAAGTTATGTATATAATGTACAGAAATGATTATATTAATTGTAGTGCTGATGAAATAATGTGAATATAATGAATGTGACTTACTTGGGAGATTTGCTTCTGATTTTTTTCCATGCGACATAAAGCACGACAGACGAAATCAGTACCGTTCCACTTGCTTTTGCTAAAAACAATACTTCATCACTCTCCATGGCCATGTTTCTCTCTTGCACTATTGATCATCAATTTTGTGTACACAACTTTCGCACACAATTAGAGTACATATAATAGTGTACATTTAAATGTATAGTTAACTTCACCTATTTTTGTGTTTTTCGATCAAATGAATAATTCATATATTTCTGACTTATTTGAACAGGTATCACATTAAATCGTACAGAATGAAATTGGCGTTGCGTTCGAGTGGATTTATACCGATATTCCCTTACCTCATATTTTTTTATTAAACCAATCATGGGCCCTTATCAGGCAAGATACAAAAACATCATACAATGATTATATAAACATTAGTGAAATACACAATATTATAAGTAATACACAAATAATAAATTGATAATATGAGCAATGTAGGATATAATTAAGGTAAGAGACATTGAGTGCAATGAGGTCGATTTAATATTAAAAGAATATGATATAAAGTTTATTAATACGGAAACAAAAAGTAAAAATAGAACCAGGAATATAGTATCTCATTCTGCAGTAGTTCTCCTCATGACCAGTGCACAGCAGTGAGGGACTTTTACATCACAACAATGCAAAGGTCATCAAGGGGAGATCCTTCAGAACTAGCTACAGATACATGAGATTACTCCAAAAGTGATTCTCCTCATGAATAATGCACAGCAGCAAGGGTTGACATTAATTGCTACTGGACAATATTCATCAAGGGACGGTGCTCTAGAACTCACTATAGAGAAAATTTAAAGTTCAAATTACAAGTAGTAGAGGGAGATAAATCCCATTAAAACTTTTCATATTTCTTAATGAACATGCATAATTCTGATAATAAATTCTCATCTTCATTATTCATTAATCATATCAGTTTTTGGTTAGGGTCAAGATTTTTAAAATTCTTGCAGCAATTATTTATCATTGTTATCATGTCTTTCCTTTGGTCCGATAAACTATCACAGTTGAAAAGAAAATGTGTTTCATCTTCGACCTCATTACTACAACATCTCTTACATATTCTATTGTGTTGGGGAGTATTACTATATCTACCTCTCTCTATAAGTAAATGGTGAGCAGATATGCTTATATATCTACCTCTCTCTATAAGTAAATGGTGAGCAGATATACTTCGGTCAACATGTCGAGGGAAACGGACAAGCTAATCGAGACAAAAGATAGGCAAACTGTAACAAAGTTACGCACAAATAAATAGATATTTGCCAACACTTTATTATTAAGTGCAAGTTACGTAGTAAATACTGTGGCTTCGATTGCCGATGGGAATGCTATTTTTTTTCTTCTCAAAACTCAATTTAATGCAGCTAGACTAAATTGCCATTAATAGTTACACGTCATATTCTGGAGTAGACTTAACTAAGTAGTAAAACTTGTATTTCATCCGGTTTGTTTTGTTTCTGACCATTAAATAGGCTGAAACTAATTAAATAGCAACAATAAACCCTCGCCCTCAACCCAAACTGCTGTGTTTTTGTTTTTGTTTGTTTGTTTTTAATTTTTTTTTTTTCAAATATTTCCAAAAACGTGTTTATTCCCACATAGGCCACTAGTTTAATTGACAAATTCGTAATTAGCCCTGTAATTCTGGATCATTTTGTACGAGTTTTGTGAAATCTTAAAGTTTTTAAAATCTTGTAATTACATTATATTTTTTTGTAAATCTAAAATGTTTTAACGTGAATTATATATTGTTTATTAAAAGAATATGTAGCAGGATTCTAACAGTTCATTTTGTTCGTTTTAGATCAAGCATGTTTGGTATAATTTTTCCCTTATCGTCCTGAACATGCATGAAATATTTGTCACTGGACGTTAAGCAGCCAACAATCAATCAGTATAAGTACCTTTATACTTTTTGATGTTTACAATTATGTTCAAGTCTTTCAGATACAGTGCTTTCTCTTCTGTTCGTAGAATGAGTATCTTAGAAAAAAGTAGCGATAACTAATTTTCAAACAAAATTGTTTTTTCGGTCCTCCATTTCAAATGTTGGAAAAGATTGATTGATTTGCATCCAGTGACAAATATTTCAAATATTATGTACGGGAAATTAAATCAATGTTTAATGCAAACAGTGATACATAGTTGTTTTAACATTTTCGTCCTTTGGTCTCTGTTGGATATTTGTCTCATTGAACATCAAACCTCATTTTTTAAACAATGAACTATACCGACCGCTGTTTCTACAACATATCATAACAGCAAGTATTGTTCGGGTACGTGTTCATGAACCAAATTCCAATAAAATATTTGCATAAAGTCTTACAAAGTAGACAGTATACGTATCATTTGTTCCTGAGGAGTTGGTATTTTAGATTAATTTTCTTACAGTGGGGTATTCAAAGACTGAGTTTATAATGTACGAGAATGCAATTTTTTTTTTGGTTATGGGACTGTTGATTTCCGATAATAAATTTTGAATACCCCACTGTAAGAAAATTAATCTAAAGCGATTTACTTACCTTCGCACCCACCTAAAACATTGTCAATCTAACAACAGAAAAGGGAACAGTTTTTAAATATTGCCTGTTCGAAAATAAAATTTTACCATTTATGAAAGAGTAGACGATAATAATTGCTTTTTATATCATAACCAATGTTCTACGGAAATAATTCTTATTAAGAAATTTTCTGGTTGACACCCCCCCCCCCCCCCTTTCCGACACTATCTCAAAGCCAGTCAGAGAATAAATATTTGTATGACAAATCATTTTTTAATAAACACTCGATTCTTTCAATGTCAAGGAAACAATCATAACATTTTGAATAAAAGATGTAACACAACTTCCTCGAATTAGTTAAGAAATTACAGTATCCACATTAAAAGGTACAAATACTGATCATAAAAGATCGCATAGTTAACATCCAGAACATCAAGAAAGAAATAAAGTTTTAGAAATCAACATTATAAAGCTTCCACTAGGGTTAACAGAAACTGTATCTAAAAATGAGAGTAGCAACTCTGTTAATACTGAGAAAATGTTAAAAGCAATTTCAGACTGGGAAATCATGCGAGAATATACCGCAATTTCATATTTGTATACTGCAACAATTAAAACTGATTGTTGTGTTGAGTCGTCTCACCCTACAGAAGCGAGAGACTTTAGAACAAAAATGAAGCTACATGAAGGTAACAATTATTCTTTAAAAAAAATCGACTGAAATAACAAAAAAAACAGAACAATGTCTTTCTCCGGAACCAGTTTAATCATATTAGTTCCATTCAGCATCGGCATGGAGTGTTAGACATTTATAACATGAGCAACACGACGGGTGCCACATGTGGAGTAGGATCTGCCTACTCTTCCTGAGATCACCCGCAGTTTTGGCGGTGTTCGTGTTGCTTAGTCTTTAGTTTTATATATTGTGACTTGTGTACTATTATTTGTCTGTTTATGTACTATTATTTGTTCTTTTGTAGCCATGGCGTTGTCAGTTTATTTTCGATCTATGAGTTTAAATGTCCCTCTGGTATATTTCGCCCCTCTTTTAGAACACTACAGGAATGAAATAAAGTTAATAATATGTTTAATTTGTTGATGTGGTTCATAAGTGTTTCTCGTTTCTCGTTTTATATATAGATAATCCGTTGGTTTCCTGATGGCGTGGTTTTACACTGTCGTAATCCGTTGGTTTCCTGATGGCGTGGTTTTACACTGTCGTTTTATAGATTGCTGTTCGGTGTGAACCTAGGCTCCGTGTCGAAGGCCGTACTTTGACCTATAATGATTTACTTTTTACTAATTGTGACTTGGATCGAGAGTTGTCTCATTTCTACTTATACCACATCTTCTTATATCTATTAATAGTATCTTTAAAACTTTTAAAATTAAAATCATAGAAAGCACAGTGAGTGCTTCAATTCGGAAAAGTTGAGAACAAAGTGTTAAATTATGGAATATATTAAAAGTATCTAAAAGACCGATTTGTTCTATTTTTTACAAACTGTATCGTGAATACAATAAACGGAGAAACAAACATATCACCAATATAAAAACTATCTTTGGCAAGCCAATTGGAAAATTTACGCGCAAACAACTCAACACGTTTACTGGGATCTTACAAAGATAAAGGAATCCCAAAAGTAAAATGAGGAGAATTGTTCTACAATTGATTCATCTTCGCAATCCTAGAACATTGTCCATTGATGCCTGGTACATGTACAAACGACGAAATGTATACACATGGACAAAAGTATTGCAACACCTTGATTTTTTAAAACTTGAAAAATCAGCCTCTTTTTTTGGATGAAATATAATAAAATATTTGTATAATACAAGTGTGGACACAGATGAGTGTGGATAGTACAGGCGCGGATCCAGAGGGGGGATTAAAAAATAATAATTTTAAATTATGTTCAAGGCATGTAGGAGACAGTAATAACATTAGTTACCAAATCAATATGATATAATATGTTCTACATCTTTGATTTTGGATACATTTTGTAGCTAGGAGAGCAACACATACACATGTAATAGCTAGGTTCTTTTTTCACGTGTTTTTTTCTAAATGGGACATGATATCTAGTTTTGAGAACATGCTATAAGGAGCCTGTAATTCAGTGGTTGTCGTTTGTTTATGTGTTACATATTAGTTTTTTGTTTATCAAAAAAAAAAATTTGATAAAAAATAAAGCCATTAGTTTTCTCGGTTGAATTGTTTTACATTGTAATTTCGGGGCCTTTTATAGCTGATTATGAGGTATTGGCTTTGCTGGTTTATCCCCATACAGTGACATGTAGTTGTTAATTTCTGTGTCGATTTGGTCTCTTGTGGAGAATTGTCTCATTGGCAATCATACCACCTCTTTTTTATATGTATTTGCTTACTATTTGTATGGTTCTATTTATATTACTTTGTGGTGGATCGTCGGTATCATTAGTTAAAATTTTGTTGAAATGTTCATATGTTCCTCAGATTAGAATACATTTATTGGTTTTTAGTAATGACAATGCCTGACATGATGCTTGGGGATAGATGAGCTAGGAAGTAAACTTCTGTGCTGATTGATATCAATTCTTTGAATACATCTCCTCCAAAGCTGGTCGAAGTAAAGAAAATTTTGACTAATATGAAAATGATTTCATCAAAAGAACTTTTGTGAGCATGCTTCAAAGACTCATAACTGCTCCAAAAGTAATCTGATAGAATTTCAAGCATGTCAAGCCAATATTATCAATATCTACTTAATTAGTCTTAATATGTCTAAATATCTAAAAAGTCATAGTATTCAAAAGGTAATGCAAAGTTATTCCTTTTCATTTTTTGTTTGTTAATATGGATACAAATATAAGTTATACATGTACCAATACAATATTTGTTGTGGTATGAAAGTGTAGTAATTATCATTTACTGTAACAATGTTAATTCACAAAAATTAAGAAATAAACAAATGAATGGACCAGATGCTCCACAGGGCGCAGTTTTATACGACTGCAGAGGTCGAACCCTGAACGGTTGGGGCTAGTATGGACACAACATTCAAGCTGGAAAAAGCTCTGAATTTGGATTGTGATTAAATAGTTGACTAAGCTTAGGTTTCTGACACAAAATGAATGTGGTCTAATGAACTTAAAATATTTTGTTTTGCTTTGGAGCAATTCACTATGCTGCTGAATATTTAAAATCCTTTCAAAAAAAAAAATATTTGAAGAAATTTTCTTTTTAATTTCAGAAATGAGAAAAATTGACCCCCCTCCCCAAATTTTTTTTCACCTCCCCCTTTTCCTTATTCAAAAATGATCTCAATTCAAATTTCTAATGGAGTTTGCAACAATAACTACTCATTTAAATACATCATAAAATATTAAAATATAAAATGTCATACAGTCTTGGTTAAAATTAATAATAATTAATAGTAACTTCTAAAAAAATAAATGGGGAATGTGTCCAAAGGGACAAAGATGATGCCCCCGCTAGCATATAACGTTATAAAGGGACATAAATCAAGAACTGTAAAAATGAAGCTGCCAAATATTAAACTTAAACTAAGTTTAGAGGTAATAAGCCTTATATACACACATTTCATTTAATTTAGTGGAGACAAACTTAAGTTAAGAGATCAGAAATTTTTTTTTTTATCAATCTTTCCATTTGTAAAAGGGCATAACCCTAGAATGATAATCAAAGTGCTTGTAATCACTGAATGGTAATTAATGACTGCTTCAATTTATCAGTTGGTAGTAAAGTGAATATTGCATTGTATATTGTATAAATAGCATTGATTTAAGTTGATTAAACTACTATTCTGAACATAGAAAGATAACTCTAATTTTCAAAGAAAATATCATAAAGCATTGGTTTTAGGTTATTCAATAACCATTCTGGACGTTTTGGCCCTTAATTCCTAGAATGTTTGCCCCATGACCCACAAAATATATCACAACCTTCTACTTATGGTATGAAACATTGTGGTACAATTTCAGAACAATTGAAATACTTATACACAACTTTTTGTACTGACACTCTAGATTAAGGCTTGTTTTGGCACCTTTGTACCCCTTATTCCTAAACCTTAGGGACCATAACCCCCAAAATCAATCCCAAGCTTCCTTTTGTGTTTATAAACATTGTGTTATAATTTTATTGATTTCTATTTACTTATACTAAAGTTATTATCCGGAAACCATCCGTCTTCGCACAGGATACCAATTTATGACCGCATTTTGTGGTTGTATAAAAATGTTGAACATGTACAATGAAATATAGCTTTAGAAATAAATTAGACTAGATAGGCCTTATAATTTTTTTAAAAATAATTGAAGGACCATTTATACTCAGGACCGAGTCATCAGCAGGCAGTACAGATGTATTAAAACAACCTAGCATCATATTGCAAGTAGCGGGAGTAGCATTGTAGGGTAAATTTGTTCTTTTTTTTATAAAATGTTTGGTTCAAATCAAAATAGAATGCTTTTATCTCCCCAATACTTACATTGTACATAGAGGTGATACTACTTTGACAAATCCTTGTCCATGAGAGTTGTCTGTCAAATCTTTATTTCACAAAGAATGAATTGCATAACAGTGAACTGAGCTCAAAGCAAAGTACTTTAATAATACACTCAGACAAAGAGCTAAATCCAGTGATATACTTTGTACTACAGGTCCTTCATGAACATCCATCGACCAAAACCATATCTCAATAACATTCCATACTACATGGTTGGATTCAGAAGTCCTGAAAAAGACATGATTTTTTTTATCGTATTTTAAGTATATATGCACAGGTTAAAACTTTCTTGTGGTATAATCATTCAGTATCTAGCAACTATCAATTTGATTCATGCACATATTGATGTAGGTTGAGTGCCCCTCTGTCGGAAATAAGAACACACCTCCGCCTAATTTTAGTCAACTGACGAAGAAACATTCAAAACTATAAAATGTTATCTAAGACTTGTCAGTGTCTATTTACGGTAATACTATTGCCACTGAATAATATTCAATATCTACAACCAATGAAAATCAATACCCCTCTAATAGACTAGCATTGAAATCCCAGTTTTCTAAAATGGTAGCTAGGTGGAACTAAAAAATTTGAAACAATAGATCTTAAATATTTCAAATGCATGTTAATTTAATAATATTAATTCTCCAAAATTCACAATATTTTTCCTTTTTTTGTTTTCTGTTCGAGACCGTATATGACCTCTCAGGAGCCTTTTCAACTTATAAAAGGGGGGATACATTTCCATAGAATAAGACTTTTCTGAAAGAATGGATTCCATTTATTTTCAATAAATAATAAATATTGAAGTCTATCTCAGGCATCTAGGAACAGGTCAACATTATTTCTATACATGTATTAATATATTCCAAAAATGTGGACAAACTTACATTAAATATTTTACTTCAATGACTTTAATTAGTGGAGGAGATCAAATTAAAAAGTTGCAATGGCAGTCTTTTCAGCTAAAATATTGCGTGTAGAATGTGATATACCATTTTTGGGTCTATATATTGTCCTTTATCATGTTTATATTTAGGTCATTTTAACACAGCAAAATAAAAAAAAGATGTTAACTGTGATCTGGAAATTGAGTTCTTTTTGACAAAATGAACCCACTAAAACTAAACTTTAAATGCAAAAGACCCCTAAATGGCTAACAGATACAATTGCTATCGATAAAATTGAGAATGGAAATGGGGAATGTATCAAAGATAACAACCTGACCATAGAAAAAAACAACATATAGAGAATAGTCCATGATTATACATGTACATGATATTAAAGAATTCATGAAATTTTCACCTATTCTGTCAGTTGAAGGGACTACATTGTAGAATGAGATAAGTTATAGAGAGTAAAAAACATAAAGGTTTTTTCCAACAGGTATGGTGTAAATTAAATCAGTTGTATTTTATGGCTGACATATTTATGTATATACATTTGTACATGTACATGTATGTAGATCATTGGCTTTTCAACGCATTGATATTTTTCAATACCGATTATCTATTTATTGTTCTATTGTTGGTATTTTTCAGCTTCCTAAAACAGTTTTCACACAACATGAACGCAAGCTTGAAAGGGTGTCCTCACACATTTTGACGTGGCTGCAAAAGATTTGGATGACATATGTGTCGTCTTCTCATCAGTTATTGTGCTATTAAGAATGCATTCTGGCGTCACAATTTCATTTGAAAAAGCGAAGTACAAATTCAAATGACATACGAAAACATATGATCTGACCATATACAAATGTACATGTACATGTATGAGGGTAGTAATGGGGTACCTTATTGAAGTATTCTTGCCAAATGAAAACAACTGTAATTTTTAGACATGAGGATAAAATGTACACTTTTTTTCAGAAGATAAAAAAATCAGCTGAATTTTGACAAATCATGCTATATGTTTTCCAAAAATAACAGTAATGATAATTATTTGAGAATCACCTTCAGAATATTTTCACTAATCACAGCGAGTTAAATTTTAACTAATTTGAAGCTAAGGGTAGCGGAGAATGACTGTTTGACACCTGACAGCAAATTTAAGGGCATTACCACCCTCATGTATGTACATGTTATCAGCTTTTCTTCATATAACTATTTAATGTAAATGTGTTTGTGCGAATAAAATATTGTCTATTGTCTATTGTCTATAAGCCAGTGAGCCCCGATGAACTTTATGGCGAGCGAGTGTAGCTAATGAGCTAATGTGAATCAAATTGTGTCCTCAGTGGGGGATATATAAGGGATCTATATGAAGAAAACCTGATTATCTGTTTATCATTCTATCTCGCACACATGTTTAAATTATCAGCTTACCTGCACATGATTATCATAAAATATTTGCCAATGAACCGCAATGAACATTTTTAGCAAGTGAGCCCAGCTAATGAGCTAAAATGAATCAAACTGTGTGCTCATGCAATCAGAGTTGGTGATATTTTAAGGTATCTTTACCAAGAAAACCTGCAAATCTCAGTGGCGGATCCAGAACTTCTCATAAAAGGGTGGGGGGTTCTGACTGACCAGAGGGTTGCCCTCTCCCGTCATGGTTCAATGATTTCCTACGTGTATATAATCAACTTAATTTCCCCCACCCCCTTGGTCTGTCTATGCATCTGTCTATAGTCCTGCGAAATAGTACTAATACTGTTTTTTTCCCCTCCCTTATTTGGCCTAGACAGTTGCTTATCTGTTTATCTTTCTATCACTGGCATTTTTAGAGTAGCGATTTCATGCGTTCAAACCCATGTTCTATCGACCCTTTCGATGTGTGTCTTTTTTTTTTTTAATTTCTCAATCTGGATGTAGGGATTTGATATCTTTTTAATTTAGGACTTCAGGATTTCATGTTTTTTATGTCAGGATTTCGTGATCAGGACAACTCCAATCCCACTCTTGAATAATGACTTATTTAGACTTACCTTCTACTTCTATACAAAAAATGCAACTCAAATAATACAGAATTAATGCATGTACAGTTTTAGAAGAAATTAGTTCATCAAATAGATTTTGACACGAATAGGTCGGGTTGACATTTCTGTCATCGGGGATAATATTGAGATAAATGGGATTAAACTGACCGTCAAAAATGTCTAGAGATGCATATCTCAAGAACCTTATAATTAATAAGCCATACTTACCAAAATTACTCTCTATTAATAAACCTTACGTAAGTAAAATTTCACAATGATAACGATAAGTAATTTTGATGATGGCGATGAAGCTGGATAAATTGGCGCTCAAAATATTCTTACTACGTAATAAAATTTGTATTGAATAAAATTTGACTAAAGTTCAGCATAAAAAAAAAGTGAATATGCAGAAGCATGACAATATATTACTGATAAAGTGTGTATATATTTCTGTAAACGAAGTTGCCTGTATACTTCACTAAGGATAACATTTGAGCGCAAGGAGATCTCTATTTGTGGATCGGTTTATTAATTAATACCTTTGAAACCAGGGTCAAAGTTTAAGATGTTAACATTTTAACGAAAAATTTTAGCAGTTGCCTTTACCATTGACATGATTGAGGCCATCTATTTTTATTGCGGGGTTTCACATATTTAAATCGAAATTATAGAAAAAATTGGAATGTTAGCAGAATCAAAACAGAAAATAAATAAATGAACAATTGATTATTTTCAGCAATACAGAAATTGGATTGAGGGTCTGTGTATTCACATTATTTGTAAAATTCTCCTTATTCCTGTGAAGCGTGTGCTTTACATCGAGGCTTGCTATGCTTTACATCGACGCCACAGTACTTCAACCAATCAGGGAATGTTTATTTTGGGGCATTCGACCTATTTTAACTCAGATTTTGGAATTTTTCAATCGAAATTATAGAAAAATAGAATGTTGTTAGTACATATGAAATAGAAAAAGATGAATACTTTTAGCTAAAGATGATTTGGATGGGGGTCTGTGTATTCACATTATTTGTACAACTCTCCTTACTGATGCCATATTTTGGAATTTCCGTGACCTAAATGGTTTGCGAAAATTAATATTTTTATAAATAATACAATATGAAAATTGCAGTTAAGATGGTAAAATCACAAATCAGCCGTTACTGAAAATGGACTAAAAGTATGACTTTTGAGCAAATTTAAAGGGAATTAAATGACAGGGAAGGGCCCAAATAGTGTTCAAGGGAAGCAAATGCCCTTTAATTTGGTATGCAGGTTTCAAAAATAGAGGGAGAATTAGAGGGAAAGTTGAGTCATATTTTAAGACTTCAGTTAATTAATGAGGGGGGATAGGACCTTTATCGGGACTCCATGATCGAGTGTTTTTAAGCTCGGGATTTCGGGATTTACTTCTTCGGGATCCGGGAATTCATTTTTTCAAAATTCGGGATCCGGGATTTAACTTTATTTAAATTCGGGACCTCGGGATTTCGTGTTTTTAAGCCCAGGATTTCGGGATCAGGACCCCTCCTATCCCCCCTGATTAATGACTTATGAAGTTATGTAGACTTACCTTCTAATTCTAAAAAAAAACCGCACACTACTCAGAACTATGAGTCTATGTCTAATTCACTTTGAATACTGATATGCAAACCTAAAAACAAACAGAAAAATATATCATAAAATAGTGATTGAAAGATTCATAACACTTTGAAAGGATAATTCACACGTGTTACACGGGGAGCATGTTTGTTTACAAATAATAATGTCACGTGATCTGTAATCTGTAATCTGTATAATAAATTCTGCCAGTCAAGGCACACCTCCAATTATAGCTGGAGTGACATCCACCACCACGAATATATATATAATTATCACACAAATAATGGTTCCATCCACCGGAATATTATATACACAAATGTCAATTTATACTATACGCAATAGGCAATTTTAAAATCTAAAATTATCTAAATAAGAAGTGATAATTTGGACTGTCTTATGCTGAGTCACTTAATATGTAACACTTTAATTATATACAATTATATATAATTAACTAATAGTCTTAAACTTTCCTCCTCTTTTTGAGTTGTTTAGTATCCAGACCGAGAAGTCTATATCTTGTTGTATGGAGTAGGTGTAACATTTTCCTACATTGAGGTTCAAGAATTTTTGATATATTATCAAATATTTGATCACTGTTATTTTTGCAATAGTTGTAAGGATCGCAAATCAATCGGAGTAGTTCAATGTTATTGAGTCTGTTGCTCTCAGAGAAAATTCTACCAGCAGTTCTCACTATTTTTTCCAATATGGGTTTTCTTACAGCATCTAGAGTTACACAAGTAAGCAGGAAATGGGATAATGTTTCTTCTCCATTTTTGCATAATTGACATGTTGGGTCCACTGCATTAGAGTTATATTTGGCTCTTTGTGATTGTAGGATGTATACCCCTGTTGCAATTTTCACTCGTGGTGGCAATTTTTGTATTATTTTTGGGTCAGAAGTAGATATACTGATCAACGGATGACAATGACCAAGGCTGTATATTGGAGATAAATATTGTAGGCTATTGAAATGTTCTTTCTCATCCAAGATCTTTCTATGCCAGTATGTTTTAATTTTATTCACCATGCTTCTTTTCCATGTTTCTTTTGTTGTTATTGTATCCAAAAATTCTACTGGGTCTGTTAGTTGATATTTAAAACAAATTTTCTTTGCATCTATGAACCAACTGTTGCTTTTGCACGATTTAATTTTCAATTGACGGTTTGCTATTTTCCATTCAACAGTTGATTTGTCAGAACATAGAATATTTCCAAGTAAAGTTATAATTTTTATATCAATTTCAGCATTTATGGGTAGTAATCCAGATAATAAATATATAGCCGGGTCTGCAGTTGATATTGGTAAAGATAATATTTGCTTTATCGTTTTCTTGTAGAAAGATTGTAATATTTTCAAAGATTTGCTGTTGGTCATTACAACATCTAGTCCATATAGTAGGATAGGCATAACATATGTTCTGAAGGTGGATATAGATGTAGATGGATCTAGTCCATTTTCTCCATGCAAGCCACTTGCCATTAAACTGTATAAAGCTCTTCTTGCCTTCTTAATGTTTTCCTCCGCAGTTACTAGTTGTGTGTTACAGTTCGATCTTTGTATCCCAACATGTGTGGTTTTATCAACTGTAGGCATTTCCCTATCATCCATAAGAAGTGTCATATCATTATGGGCATTGGTGTTGGTTTGGATAGGTAGTACAACGCTTTTAGTAGGTTGTATTATATATGACTCTTTTGCTGTAATCGTTAGCTATGTTGACTAGTATTTGTGCTTCAAACTGAGAATTACTAGTTATGGTAAGATCATCAGCACAGCACAAGTAGGCGCACTACAGTTGATCGTTCCAATATGTCCTCCAAACCCAGTGTTACATATTTCGTTTAATAGATCGTTTACATAAACTTTGTAAAGGTCGGCACTAAGAGTACCTCCTTGTCGGACACCTTGTTCAATATTAAATGCATTTGATTGTTCACCGTTCAATTTGACACTGGATCTTGCATTTTTATATAGATCATCAATCATGAGTATTTCTTGCGGTGTGAGTCCCATGTGAAATAATTTACGTATAAGGCTCGAATGTTTTACTACGTCAAAGGCCGACTTAGCATCTAGCATAACAAATATTGTTTCTTTTTTCAGATCTTTGTTCTCTCGTTGAAATTCCTCCTCGCGCACACCTCACATGTTGCATCGCCTTACAATCCACTAATACATAACCCATTATCATGCAAGCATGCAACGTGAATGTGATTGGTTATCAAATAATACAGAAATAATGCATGTAAAGTTTATGAAGAAATTATTTCATCAAATAGATGCGATTTTCACTTTTGACACAAATACTGAAATAGGTCGGGTTGACATTTCTGTCATCGGGGATAATATTGAGATAAATGGAATAAAACTGACCGTCAAAAAGGTCTAGAGAAGCACATCAGTAGAACTTAACATTAATAAGTAATACTTACCAAAATTACTCTAATTAATAAACTATATAACTGAAATTTCACAAAGATAACGGTAAATAAATTTGATGATGGTGATAATGCTGGTTAAATTGGCGCGAAATAATATTCTTACTCCTATTGCTTAACGTAAAAAAAAAATGTATAGAATTGAATTTGACTAAAGTTGAGCATAAAAAAAACGTGAATATGCAAAAGCCTGGTAATATATTAATGATAAAGTGTGTATAAATTTTCGTAAACGAATTTACCAGTATACTTCACTAAGAATTACATTTGAGCGCAAGGAGCTAGATCTTTATTTGTGAATCGGTTTATCGGTTGAACTCAGGGTCGTATTAACGGATTTTTTTGCGTTGCTTTTAAATCATTGAGGCCATCTATTTTTATTACGGGTTTCCACATCTTTAAATCGGAATTATAGAAAAAATGGAATGTTGTTAGCAGAATCAAAACAGAAATGATGAACACTGCAACATTTTCAGCAAAACATAAATAGGATGGAGGATCTGTGTATTCACATTATTTGTAAAACTCTCCTTATTCCTGTGAAGCGTGTGCTTTACATCGAGGCTTTCTATGCTTATCATCGACGCCACAGTACTTCAACCAATCAGACAACGTTTATTTGGGGCATTCGACCTATTTTAACTCAGATTTTGGAATTTTTTAATCGATATTATAGAAAAATGGAATGTTGTTAGTACATATAAAATAGAAAAAGATGAATACTATTAGCTAAAGCAAGTTTAGATGGGGTTCTGTGTATTTACATTGTTTGTACAACTCTCCTTACTGATGCCATATTTTGGAATTTCCGTGACCTAAATGGTTCGCGAAAATTAATATTTTTATATATAGTATAGTAATTATTGAAACATAGTTTATGATAACATTGGCATTTAAACGAACAAAAAATGTTTTATATAACCACAATTTTAATAACACAATGAAGTGTTTTTTTGTACAAAAAATGCAATTCACAACTTTTACTGTAGTCGAACTTTACAATGTCAGACATTTCAAAATTAATCTTCAGATGACTGTTCACATCATGGGTGATCGTTTTACGCCAAAGAATTAGTACTTTGTGCGCATCCTCCATTCAAACGGATAACCGCATCATAACGTCTTCTGATTCCTGCCATAAATCGACTAATTTGTTGCTAAGGTAGCAGCAACAATTTCTGATGAAGGGCATTGTTTATTTCATGACGTTTTTGAACTGGGGTGTCCTTTCGTGCACTTTCTGCCCAAAAGTGTCCCATATATGCTCCATATGGTTCAAATTCGGGATACGATCGGGCCAAGGAAGATGAACCGAATTCCATTGGAACAATGGATCTTTCTCCACGATGCTAATTTTCAACTTTGGCGAGCTCTGCACTACATTGGATACGGAAAACTGTGTCTCTGTTCGTAAGCAAAGGTCTTCGAAATGGTCTTATCGCACGATGACCAGTAGCGATGAGTCTATCTCGAACAGTTCTTGTTAAAAGGCTCCTGTATACCCACTACTCTCTTTTTAGGATTGCATTGTATGCAATGGGTTTCCTTCTGACCAACCTTCATTATGATTGATTTTCCCTAGCAAATGGTATAGGTGGTCTTCTTTATCTCGGAAGGTCTTTAACATCGCTTATTGCCTGATTTTTATTCTCAAAACGACAAATAGTGGAATGAATGGTGGTGACTAACAATACCTGCAGTTGTTACAGCGACATCCCTGCTTCTCTCATTCTGATAATATGCTATCTTGCTGCAGTTAAGAGTTGTCGAGGACCCATTAAGTTGAAGGTGTCAATCAAATAACTTTGAAAACTTGGTTATTTAAAGTGTTGAAAACAATGAGGATAAAAACATCTGTTTTGCTGTTTACGGGTACAATAGCTGCAAATGCAGATAAGAACTTATCGAGTCGATATTTATTGATTAAACTCAGGTGATATTTAAATAATGTTTAACTAGTTCTGTTTTACCAAATTATATCACAAAAAAATAAAGAGTGTTTTTTTAATTTTAATTTTAATTTGGTGTTGCAATATACTTTTTTCCATGTGTATATATATATAATACATTTCCATATACTACTATAATGAAAAAAAACTCAGATAAAATCAAGTGAAATGACATTTGCCACACCTCTAGCGGACGCAAAACTTATTTACTATATATACTCAGCTGGCATGATAATTCAATAAATTTTATAATATGTCTTTGGTTTGTTTTTATTATACGAATGTTAGGTAACCACATTGTATGCTGTGAGGATCATATTTGTTATTTGTATATGAGAACCGAAAATGGTAAAAACAAAATGTATTTAATCTTAATTTTCAGATAATTCTATAAAGAAACTAACTAAAAAATAAATACGGTCCAGTGACGGATCTGGGTAAGGCCGGAAAGGGGGGGGGGGGATTACGGTCCTGGGTTTGGTTTTTTTTTGGACGACCAATGCATTCTAATATTCTTTTTTAACCCCCTTTTCTATCATGGGTTCTTTTTTATCATGGGTTGGGAAACCCCTGTCCCCTTTTTAATGACTGCGGTCAACGAATGTATTGGATGATATTTATTCTCGCATTTTAAACGGAAGTTTCAGTCGCTTGATCAGAAAAATACAATTTATTTATTTCCGACCGTTTATAAAAGTTGCTCTCAAGTAAATTAGAAATTATTGATTTTAACTTGATTTTCAAACATGTCACTTAATGTTTTATCATGTTGAACAACAATTGGATTTAAATTGCTTTTAGCCTACAATTAAGTATTTAATATACTTTCGTAGACAATAAACTTTCACAAATATTTCTCTGGTTTAAATGGCAGTTGTCAAATCAATATCGCTGTGTGTATTCATTTCACTGTATTTTCCCCTGATATAGATCTCGTTATTAATTCTTTTAATCGCCTCTTTTAATGTTTTTATTTAAAGAAAAAGTATGTATACAGAATTAAGGATTAGTCCATTTTTTAAAATAGGTGTGAAAGTAATCTTAACTTAAACATGTATGCCATAAGGTTCACGTAATAAATTTCACAATACAGCTAACTTACCATTTAACAAATATAGAAATATATGTATTACTATAAAATATTAGCTATCGTGTAAAAAATATTTAACCTTTAAAATGCTTAAAATAATAACTAACCACACATGTGTCTGGAATTAGTCAATGGCGATGCTTCTTTTCATGTCTCTAATATTTTACATGAGGGTGGGTCCTTTAATTCTGAATTCTTTAATCCCATAATTCATATTTCTCTATAATTCTTTATATTGGTTTTAATTATTCTCTATTTTTTGTTATCGTAGCACTTCATTGTTCTCTAATCTTTATATTTTACCCTATTTTCTCTTTTATTTACTTTTTGGGTCGATTTTTCTGTACATTTGGCTCATTATTCTGTTTTCTGTAAACCCCATCCCGACTGTGGTACATATAACTTTTAAAAGAAGACGATGTGGCATAAGTGCCAATGACACAACTCTCCACCAGAAACCAACTGATATAAAGGTTAACAACAGTAATAAACAAGGTCACTCTCATTACAGCCTTCAGTAATGAACTAACGCGATGTAAACACCTATAGGGTGCATGCAATAAGCTATCACAAACAATATAACCTAACAAATTTGTCCAAAAAAAGGGACAGCGAAGTATGTTTAAATAAAAAAATGTGTAGTCATGTAATGAAGTAACCACATATGTATCTGAAATTATACAATTCTAGTGCTTCCTAGTAGCTGTACGTCTTAAATATATTTTAACTTTACAAAAGACATTGTACTCTTCAAATATATACAAATCTCAGATAAAAGAATGACATGGTTAATATCTAAAGCATATTATTGTTATAAATTTCAATGAAACCAAGTTATAAAATATATGACACGATTAAAATGACAGGTAAATATGCGTAACTCTGTTAATTAACGATGCCAGTATGAAAAAAAGGTGAAACAAACAGTTTGAGAACAATGCATTCAATAATTAAATTACGAATACTTTTAAATGTCGATTTAAATATTTTGAAACTAATGGTAGATTTAATTTCACTAATAGAACGTCTAAAACAGTCACCTTAATCCTATTAAAGTCAAGCGACACAGAAAGAAAATCTCTACCGATCTCCCCTTTCGGAACAATGCCGTGACGTAATGGGTTCGTTTCATAGATACGAAAATCGACCCGGCGTAAAAGGGAAATAGATTAACTAATTCGTTTCATTTTTGTTTTCATTGATATATTTTTGTTAAAAAGGGGGAAATGCCGCTACCATCTGATGGAAAGAGTGTGTTAATGACACCGGACCCTTATCACACACCCGGGTAAGTCTTCTTTAATTCATTTAAGATATTTGCAGTGTTTATAACAGTATACAATATGAATGCGCATTTCTGTTTTTGAGTCCGGGTTGCATGTTTCCATAAATTATTTACAGCTAGACGGAATTGATCTTCAATACACCTTTTCCCACTTAATTAAGATAACAAAGAAAGACTTAACAAAATCAATTGATAAAAACCTGATAAATGGTAATGATAAACGATTTATTTCGTTTAAAGAATTTATTTTATGAAAGAAAGTATAAAAAACAGACATGTCGGATATGAACACGTGTGTTTATTCTTTAGTTTTCTATGTTGTGTCATGTGTACTATTGTTTTTCTGTTTGTCTTTTTCATTTTTAGCCATGGCGTTGTCAGTTTGTTTTAGATTTATGAGTTTGACTGTCCCTCTTTTACAACTAAACTTCCATTTTGGTCAAATAATATGACAAAATATTTTTTTCTCCGGATATTAAAGTTTTGATAGTTTATTTAACTCTAGGGGTTTATATAATATAGGGTTAGGGTTCACGTATGGTTATGTTAAGGTAAGGGGATGTTCTACTAGTTAAGGGTTAAGTTTAAGGGTAAGAGCTTATGCAAGAATTAGGCAGATGCTAAGGAAAAATTCAAACGAAATTCTAACTTTCCTTTTGCCATAAAGATACCATCTAAGAAAAGCGGGTAGGATTATCATTTTGACCTTTGGGTAGCGAATTTATAACTTTACTAAAGAAGATTATTTTCGCACACATTTGCATAATACGGGGATCAAAATCATAACTCTTATCTATATTAGAATGAAATTCAAAACAGTGTGGCTGTGGCCATTGATTGACACATTAAATTCATCCATTGACTGGGACAATTTACGTGAACGTTTGTCTGTAACGACCACTGTTCACGACGTACCTACGATAGACATTTATACTGTGGGGTCACCAAACGCCTTTCATTATAAAATAATTCGAAAAATTAATCAGGAATAACCTTATATAATTGATAAAAATCAAAACATCGTGTTATTTCTGATAAATTTTTCGAATTACTTTATTAAGGTGTTGAGAACCTTTGGTGACCCCATAGTTTAAGTGTCTTTAAAAAGTACATAGTGAGCAGTGGTCGTTACATACAAACGTTCACCTAAATTGTCCCAGTCAATGGATGAATTTTATGTGTCAATCAATGGCCACAGCCACACTGTTTTGAATTTCATTCTAACTCTTTATCTTATGTATATCAAGGATCCTTCTTTAGCGCTACCACCTTTGATACAATATCTCCAACTTTCTATATTTTTGGTAAAATTTTGGATCGATTAGAAATTAGGATCTGCGATACTAAATGGAATAAATTGGTTTTTTTTTTCTGAAATTTATAGTAATCTTTATAATATGATACAAATAAACAAATTAAAACATGTTTGTGACAAACTTAAAAAACCAAACACGAAACCAATATACTCTCGTATATATATTATATCTATACGATTAAAACGGAACCAAAACTTTGTACCTATTGAAAATTTGATGGATTGATTATATGATGTAGTTTTTGCGTGTGAGCTTATACCATCATTTGTCTTCCGTCGTCGCTGTGGTCGTTGTCAACTATTTCAAGAATTTTATCATCTTAAACTACTGGGCTACTTACGTTGTACGAGCCCCTCAAATACCTTCAAACTTAACGGAATGTTCATTAGGGAATCTAGTTTATAGATTGTTTTGAGGGATTTAATCCATTTAGAAAAAAGACGGCAGTTTATAAAAATAGAACATAGGGGTAAAATGAAGTTTTTGGATTTCATCTCATAAACTAAAGCAGTAAGAGCAAGACTGATATAAATGAAAGTGTTAAACAGGTTTGCATTTACCAGCATGACAAACAATCTTCGGACCAATAGGACAACTACTTGTTGGGTTACTAGCAAGATATAGTTAATTGTTAGGAAACTTATCGAACACATTTTTCTGACTGCAAATTATACCTACCAGTTAGTTCTAACTGCTACTGGATGACGCATTTTATTTTACTTTCTTTTGGTCTGACTGGGGGTCGATCAGCCTACAACCTTACACACTCTAGTCGAGCGAGCACGCTACTGAGAAACCGCCTAGGCGATTGTAAACAGACGAAACTGTCTTACCCTGAATTGTAGTAAAGAGATGTTGTTGTTTTTTTTGGGGGAAATCACTCTGGTACAATATATTCAGGAGAAATTGGCGATACCTCTTTCCTATTGTTCACATATACATATTACTATTAGTTGTTTTATTTTCTAGGTATGGTGGATTTTGTCCTCAGTTTAAATACCAGATTGGAAACACATTTGGAAAAACAACGTGTCGATTATTAGGGAATACAAATGTTGCTAGTTCCGGAAAATTGGTTTTGGCAGACATTCGAGCAAGCGCACCAGCCGCTTTATTCTCTGGTAGCAAAGCTGACTTCCGGTCACAATTGCTTCGTTCCAGGACTCAAAGCTGGGGTGACCAGAAACTAGTTGAAAAAATGATTCCAGGTTATACAGGTATAAGTTATGAAGATAATTTACAGATAAAATAAAGGAACTATTACAAAATCACTGAGATAATTTAATAACCGGCACATGATTGTCTTTGCGAGATGTACACAAAACAATAAAATGAAGACATTTATATTTGTAAGATGATACTGATTTTGTTATTTTTCTTTTCGATAATGGGGTTCATCCTTTTCCTCCAATTTCTAGCAAAGTATTATATTCGGATATTTTAGTATCCCCATGACAAATAACGTCAGGGCGTACTTGCATTATATACATGTACCCATGTGGGTCATTATTTGTAAAAAAAAATCTTTTTGGGTTATTCTAGTACATATTTTCAGGGACTGGGCATGATTTGATCTGTGTATGTATTTTGACGATTTGCAGACAGTTTCTTTTTCGTTTTTGTTGACTTTTTAAAATTTATTGTAATGTGTTCTGGTGATTGTGAGCCCCGCAGCGAAATAGTTTAAAATGATTTAATATAGATTAAATCCGATTTCAGTTTCGTTAATTTCCCTGTTCTGAATTAGTTTAATTTTTATTGATTTTACTATATAGCTTTAAGCTTATTACATGTTCTGTATGCACTTGTTTTTTCTTAACAATTTGTGGAACAATGACTCTTCCATTCTGTCCAGGTGTAATAATTGCCATTAACCTTTTTTTACAGAGACATGACAATTTGAAAATGTCAGAAGTAAAACTTTTTTCTTGTTTCAAGGTCATTGTAGTATCGACTTCGATTGTCAAAATATATAATCGTTTTGGTTTCCGAATGAAGAAGAACTGTTTGCCTATCATATATAAGCTTCAACAACAAATTAGTATTCCATTGCAATAGTTCAAGGTTGTGACTTCTGATCTGATGCATGTTTTGTTATGTGCAGTCCCAAGACAAGAGTATTTAGTTCAGTGTTTGTCGTTTTTAGCTATTAGCAATAGTTTTTTTTTCTTTTACTGTAATCAAGACCGTTGCTATTTTTCTTTTGAGATGTTTTTCATTTTCTATTTCCCGGACTTACGGTACGTTATTGGGTTTGCTCATTGCTGAACACCATACGGTGACCTGAAGTTGTTCATAATTTTATTCTTAATATCTTGTTGGTATTTAGTGAATAATTGTCATCTTGGCAACTGTAACTCATCTAAATTTTTATATTACAGCTTTGTATTTTAAATCAGCAAAAATGTACACTTAAACTGCAGCTTTGTATTTCTGCATTACTTTTCATATATGGATTAAGTTAGAAGTTCGAGTGTATTGATATTGCCCCAGCACATCTGGATAAAATCAATTTACTAGACGGATTTAATATTAATCCAAAACATATACACAAATATTTAGAAAAAAAAATGATTAAGTATTAAGTTACCATATGTAATGTTAGAATATTTATTAAACCAATGTTTAAAATTATTGATCCTATTTTGAATATGCTTATTCTGAAAGGTTATCAATTTAACATGCAGTGAAGTAATATTTAGGTCGATAGATGATTCTGTTTAATTCATAAAACTACATACTAGTAACTAATATGTATGGCTTTACAGTTATAAACACTTTTGTTCCTAAATCCTGCTACTAATATTTCAGCATTGAAGAGGGCCTTACTTTGTATGTAATCCTGCTACTAATATTTCAGCATTGAAGAGGGCCATACTTTGTATGTAATCCTGCTACTAATATTTCAGCATTGAAGAGGGCCATACTTTGTATGTAATCCTGCTACTAATATTTCAGCATTGAAGAGGGCCATACTTTGTATGTAATCCTGCTACTAATATTTCAGCATTGAAGAGGGCCATACTTTGTATGTAATCTGCTACTAATATTTCAGCATTGAAGAGGGCCATACTTTGTATGTAATCCTGCTACTAATATTTATCATTGAAGAGGGCCATACTTTGTATGTAATCCTGCTACTAATATTTCAGCATTGAAGAGGGCCATACTTTGTATGTAATCCTTCTACTAATATTTCAGCATTGAAGAGGGCCATACTTTGTATGTAATCCTGCTACTAATATTTCAGCATTGAAGAGGGCCATACTTTGTATGTAATCCTGCTACTAATATTTCAGCATTGAAGAGGGCCATACTTTGTATGTAATCTGCTACTAATATTTCAGCATTGAAGAGGGCCATACTTTGTATGTAATCCTGCTACTAATATTTATCATTGAAGAGGGCCATACTTTGTATGTAATCCTGCTACTAATATTTCAGCATTGAAGAGGGCCATACTTTGTATGTAATCCTTCTACTAATATTTCAGCATTGAAGAGGGCCATACTTTGTATGTAATCCTGCTACTAATATTTCAGCATTGAAGAGGGCCATACTTTGTATGTAATCCTGATACTAATATTTCAGCATTGAAGAGGGCCATACTTTGTATGCAATCCTTCTACTAATATTTCAGCATTGAAGAGGGCCATACTTTGTATGTAATCCTGCTACTAATATTTCAGCATTGAAGAGGGCCATACTTTGTATGTTATTATTGTGTTGATTGAAGTTATAGGTTTTGAAACATGTATTATGGTTTATTTGTTGTTGGAATTGTCTGTGAACTAAATCTCAGTAGTTTCCAATATTCTTAAATCGTTATCTTTGTTTTTAGTTGTATGTTAATTTTTTGGTGCGTTAACAAACATGTCAAACACCACCAAATTATTTATGTGATTGTCCCATGTCCGGAGCATCTAATCTAGTAGTTGTTCATAATCACTTTACCTCATATGTTTCTCGTTGTTGTTTGTTTTAGCATACACCATGCCGATTGTTTGCTCTTCTGAGGTTTTTTTCAATTTCTTTCAAGCTTTCTATACATGTAGGGTATGCGTTTTTCTCATTGGTGAAGGCACATTTTTATTTGCATCATAGTCATGTGGTTTCTGGCGATTGTCTGTCTCTCTACTTAATTTTCTTAACTTCTTATATTCTCAAACTCTTATTGGTTTACTTTCTCTTCTATGTTCACAAAGCTAAGCTGGTCGTTGCAATTCTTCATTGTAAGGTCACGGTTGTCATTGAAAACGTAATTAGTATTTTACGCAATATGAAGGTAGTAAGGAGAGTAATTGTGGGTCATATTTTTGCAAATAATGCCATCTGAGTTTAGTACCCTTGGTTTTTTGGTGGGTTCATGTTGTTTTTTTCTGGTATTGTTTTTTGTGTAGCGTATTTGTGAGCTGTTTGTCTGTTCCTCGTTTTTTTTTAACTACGTTGTCTGTTGTAAGTTTTTCTTTGACTTAAGTTTTAAATTTGATTGCCATTTTCGTACTCCCTCTTTTTAATTTTTACCGAACAATGAGTAAGTTGTACGACAACCCCATACTAACAGGAAACGAATACGAGCAGCATAATCATGTAATATTTAACAATATAATATTGATAACAAAACAATTCATGATTAAATCTACAACACTTAATGATATTTTTTCAATTAAATTTTGCATTAAATCGAATGTACATTTTTTCAGGATTTATACCACGTAGCGAACATCACTTTGGAAAAAGATATGCAGAGACATGCAAACGTGCAATAGCAGATTTTGAAGTCGACCAAAAAGATTATGATTCAAAATTAAAGGATTTAAAAATAACGGAAGTTATGCAACAAGGGAAAGAAGTCAAAGGTCAAGATGGAAAATCAATGCCGGTAAGTAGATTTTATTTTACAGCCAATGTTGCTTGGAAATTTTGGAATTCTGGAATCACCACAGAAGTTTTATATGGATATAAGTGTGTGCAGATGGATTCTGTTTACACTTAAATATGTACTGTGTAAAACTGCGCTGGAACAAACATCATAAATATAGATTTTTCAAATAATAAGATTTTAAATGGATTGGAGTATACAACTAAAACAAATTGCCTATAGTAGCAAACAGTACCCTTTTATCAAAGATACTTAAATCAAAATTCAAACGGGTAAACTGACTGATTTCGCCAATATGGTTAGAAGAGGTTGAAGATTTCCTGAATGAGCGAAGACATCTCTACATTAAAGATATCAAGTAATGAAAATGTTTCTATCTGTGACCATTTTGGAAATACTTCAAACGATACATGTATACATTGTACTTCAATTTTGGTAAATTCAACAGTTAAAGTTATTAGCGTACTATTTAAAAGTTGTATAGCGGCTGCATCTGAACAATAGGACTATTTTGAGTTGCGTATTCATTTCGCTTTTATATGTCCGAAGTCTTCAATTGTGTTGAGATTCCTATATCATTTTACTAAGAGAAAACAGAGAAGAAAAAATCGAGTCCAAAAAACACCACATTTTAGTATCAAAAAGTTCTTTTTATAAATACATAGAAATTATTGTTTGATTTTAAATTACAGGCAATTCGTAGCCGATATTTCACACCACTGAAACCAGTAGCATCAGAAGCCAAACCATATATTTCCAAATCAAAACTTCAACATTCAAAATCACCTTTTTATATGGCAAATGGCAACCCACAGAAGTGTTTCATGTCTGGTAAGTACTGGGAATCTTAATGAAAGCAACACGCCATTTCAGAATCTAAAGGATTATGGGAAAGGAGTAGGTCCGGTAAGGGCCGATTTTGGCCCCAAATTTCAGTTTCATCTAACGAGATATTTAGGACACTTTTTAAACACTTAAGTGTCTATTTCAATTGATTCGATTAGTTTATGTTAAAGATTTTAACTGATTCAGTCATTAAAAACGCTCCGATTGAAGCTTACATATGAAAAATCTATCAAATATGCCAAAAAACGTCACTTTTCAGATGGTTTTCGTCAAAAATGAAAGTGGCCGCATCCGTGTTCATCCTCAACCTTTATATATGTTATGTATTATCATCAAATACAACTTACATTTCAATATTATGAATGAACACGAATGCGGCCACTTTCATTTAAGACGGAAACCGTCTAAAATTTAACTAAAATGCTATAATTGTGAAGATTTCAGTAATTTAGCATGACTTTATGATGATAGTACACGATATATGTGCATTGTATTGTCAAAAACAGCACATATTTATGTAGCAGAAGCATTCTGCTTTCCAAAAAATAGCTTAAAGATGACATTTTCAAAATTTTGCAAAACTGCTTAATTTTGGGACCAAAAAGGGGTCTTACTGAACCTACTCCTTTCATTGTTCGCTCTCCAAAATGAAAATAACGTCAAGTCATTGGTTAAATTCCCATTGTTTAGGACGTTTTAAGCCAATCACAATTTTTTTTTCGTATTCCTGTGAAATAGTACCCATTGAATTATGAAACGGCGAATTACATTTTCATCATTACTTCATTGCACCGTGAATGCGTTATGAATACGAATTTTACAACCAGGAACTGACCAAAAAGAAGGTATATAGATCTATAGTAAGGAAAAAATCGTCTCATTTGAATTGAAAAGAGCAGCTTATAAAACTAGCAAATAACATTTATAAGCGAATATGATCAAAAGATAAGTCAGAAATCAGTAATGACATTTAAAAATTTTGTCTGTAATGCGTATTTGCATTAGCTCTTCAAAATTCTTGTTTTAAGAAAATCAAAAACTGTAAAAAAAAAAATACCACAATTTCTTATCTTATAATTCATGTTTAGATACGAGAAACAACCTCATCTATTAAGACTTTTTGCCACCGTGTCTTGCTTTTCAACTTCGGACTTTATATCGTATTTTCTTTTTTTTATGCCCCACCTACGATAGTAGAGGGGCATTATGTTTTCTGGTCTGTGCGTCCGTTTGTCCGTCTGTCTGTCCGTTCGTTCGTCTGTCTGTCCGTTCGTTCGTCTGTCTGTTCGTCCGTCTGTCCCGCTTCAGGTTAAAGTTTTTGGTCAAGGTAGTTTTTGATGAAGTTGAAGTCCAATCAACTTGAAACTTAGTACACATGTTCCCTATGATATTATCTTTCTAATTGTAATGCCTAATTATATTTTTTATCCAATTTCATGGTCCATTGAACATGGAAAATGATAGTTCGAGTGGGGCATCCGTGTACTTTGGACACATTCTTGTTTATTCGAGCGTTTCTGATGAGTATGTTGTAGACGAAACGCGTGTCTGACTTACAAAAAAAAGTTTGGTTTATTCCATAGTTCTTGTTTTCATGTACAGAGAACCAAAATCAACATTCAAATGCTAATTTTTGGAAAAATATGTCATGAATACTGCACTGGAATATTTATATAGATTATAACTTGACCTTTTTCATATCGTCCCCTTGATGCAATGCTTTTGACCATTTGCTTTTTTTTTTAGAAAACGATCATGTGAAACGTAACGAGATCAATGTTCAATTTCTTTTCATTATCAGATGGCCATTGTATATAGCCATTGATCCTTTGAATTTTCTGGTTTTATTACTCAAATCAAATTTTAAATCCTTACAAATTTATTCTGTTTCTTCTAATTAAATTATGAAGCGCTTTTATACATTGATGAGACCCCTTTCCAGAGGATAAATACAATGTACCTCTAAACTTCTCATTTTGTTAAATAACATAAACTATTTAACTTTTACAGCAGCCATATTTGATATTTTAATTGTATGATTAAAAATTTAATACACCTTCATAAGTGGATTACATTTAACGACAGCTATAGCATTTTTAACACAGTATTTAAATAACGACAAGTTAAGCAACGTACTTATTATATTATTGTTTTTAATCAAATGCCATTTTAACAACTTATTAGTACCAACTACAAGTTGAGCAACTTTCCTCTTTCCAAACATTATATAATAAGACATATAGTATTCTCCATGTAAGAAAAGTTAATTATGGTAAATAATAACCGGTGAAATAATAACTGCAATCATCCTTTTTGGCTGGGAAATTAGGATAATAGAAACAATAGTATATAATGATATTAATGAAATGAGATACAATATAGTTCAATGTATATTTTCAAAGGATATACCGGGTTTGTTCCACGTAGCAGAGGTCAACTTGGAATGGGTTATCCAATCATAACAAACCTTGCATTGAACGAATTTACAGACGATATAGTACGAGCCAAATCATTAGATGGTTCAGAAACGAGAATGGTTACTTTTAAAGAGACGACAAGACCCAAATCAGATGGCAAACCAATATACCCAATCGAAACAGGACTAGTACCACACTACACTGGACATATACCAGGTATACATATACATCAAAATTTAATACAAAAAAAGTTGGGCCATTGACATGAAACATTATGATAAAACACTGTCGTGGCAGGAACTTTGAAATGGAAATTAAATTTAAGTCGAAGCCTTAGAGCACATTTATTTGAAATCAAGCTTTAGTATGGAATCAGGGGCTAAAAAACACCAACTGTCTTTGATTTGTAAAAACTATGGCTTCCTTAACACTAAGTCTTGTTTATCTTGTTTTATTTATTATACGGCAGTTTATAATTGTTTATAGGATTGGTATAAAGTAAGTCCCCTTCTAAGTTTGAAACTTTTTCGAACTGCAATTTCGGAGTAATCATGGCACTTTTATTTAACTTTCAGTTTAATGACAATTTTTCACATGTCACTTTTTAGCTCGAGTATGCTCTGATCTATTGTCCCTCATTCACTGCAGGCGCTATAAAGTGGGAAAATCCTATTATATTTTATCCGACCTATAAAGCGATTTAAACAGAAACAATCTTTAATTTATAACTATACAATAAATTTCCTGTTTTTTTTCTCGTTCTTCTTTAACCATGGTTAATTGTAACCTAGTGATTGTTCTTTTTTAAACATTGTAAATTGCAACCTAGTGCTTGTCCTTCTTTAAACATGGTAAATTGTAACCTAGTGCTTGTTCTTTTTTAAACATGGTAAATTGTAACCTAGTGCTTGTTCTTTTTTAAACATGGTAAATTGTAACCTAGTGCTTGTTCTTCTTTAAACATGGTAAATTGTAACCTAGTGCTTGTTCTTTTTTAAACATGGTAAATTGTAACCTAGTGCTTGTTCTTTTTTAAACATGGTAAATTGTAACCTAGTGCTTGTCCTTCTTTAAACATGGTAAATTGTAACCTAGTGCTTGTTCTTTTTTAAACATGGTAAATTGTAACTAACTAGTGCTTGTTCTTCTTTAAACATGGTAAATTGTAACCTTTGTTGCAGACGGCATATGACAGATTTTAAATACATGTTTAAACGTTGTTTTTTGTCGGTTCATTAGAATGGAGATAACAATAACGCTAACGCGTCGCCAGTAAACTTAATTTGCGACCATCAAATCCCCAATTGATGCCGTCGGAGCTTAAAATACAATACAGTTATCTCCTAATTGTAACCTTCGTGCTTGTTCTTCTTTAAACATGGTAACTTGTAACCTTTGTTCTTGTTCTTCTTTAAACATGGTAACTTGTAACCTTCGTGCTTGTTCTTCTTTAAACATGGTAACTTGTAACCTTTGTTCTTGTTCTTCTTTAAACATGATAAATTATAACCTTTGTGTTTGTTTACAGGTCAAAAATTCAGGTATGGTGGAACTTTCGGACACAGTACTGAAAATGCATTGAAAGTCCCAAAAGAATTGACGATGTCAGCTTGAATATGGAACAATCATGAGAGTGAAAGACTGTGAAGGAGATAAGAATAAACAAGAAAACCCTTATTCAAATATCTGTGATACCCAGCAGTATTATGTACATTATTTTTTGGCTTATTTCAATTGTTTTATTGAGTCATCTGTATTTATCATTTGTGTTTCCCAAGTCAACCAAGACGAACATGAACTACATGTATTTCGTTGAATAAATTCGGACGAAAACACTTAAGTGCTACCATAAAGTATTATACCCGTTGTTTTTTATAAATCAAAGCAACATTGATATATTTTAATTGATACGTTTATTACAATCGGCATTGCTAGTGTTCAGAATTTGCTCATTTTTTTTTATAAGTTTGTATTGTTAATGTGCTTATGTAAGCTGCGATAATGTTTTACGCTTTAAGTCGAATTTGATAAATCAAGTATAAACACACACATGAAAGTACACCAAACTCCATGTTTGTTTTCTTATCTGTTAAAACATTGTATGTATAACAAATTTGGAACACTGTCAAGACGATAAAACAATATTTTTTTTTCTTTTTATAAATGTTCAGTTTATTCTCTGCAGAGCAGCTTACAAGAAAAACATATGGCACATCATAATTTGTGTTCTTCCTTCCAAATTGTGTTCCCTTGCCTACTTACCCTTAACTGTGACTATATAAATGTTGGCATTATATAGATATATAGGTGTATATCATACAAGTATCATATTTCGAATTGTTCATGCTTAAAAATAAAATAACTTAAACTTGTGTGTGCACATTCTTGAATCAACCGTTGAATTATATGTATGCTGTTTTGAGATTGTATATGTATGCTGTTTTGAGATTGTCGTTTACTGATGTCGTTGATAAGTGTTTCTCTTATTTCGTTATATATTAGACCGTTGGTTTTCCTGTTTGAATTGGTTAACAATAGCCATTCTGGGGCTCTTTGCAGCTTGTATAAAGGTTCCTAGTTGAAGGTCGTACTTTGACCTATAGTTGTTTACTTTTAACACATTGTGACTTGGATGGAGATTTGTCTCACTGGCACTCATACCACATCTTCTAACTTATATTATTAGAAGTTTGAAATATGATGTATTAATAATAGAACAGAGGCGAAAAATATTAACAAAGGAATCATATTCAAACTCATAGTTTTCTCCTGAAAGAAAATGCACTATTATAAAACTTCAACAAAGAAAAGACGGTCTCATTTGAAACATAAAAGAAGAAAGAAAAACAATCATATAGATATTGAAGTGTCATTCGTGTGGACAATAGTTAATTTAATATTATCAGAATGCAGGAAGGTTGACCCGTTTTCTACAATCATTACTTTACAGTTCGCCCCCCCCCCCCCCCCCCCCCTTATTCTCCATTTATGAAAAAATCCCTTTCCATGAGCATCAATTTGTTTTGTGATATTTTATGATTTGAAGCTAAGAATTTTAATGTTATAATATTTCTCGTTTTGTTGCATGGTGATCCTATACAGTATAGTAATTTAAACGATTTGGCATGCAACAACTACCCACCGGAGACCATATGTCGTATATGGATGTAAGCGACTATAGGATATCGTAATGGCTACAACAATGAGCAAAACTCATACCATATAGTAAGCTATAAAAACCACACAAAGTGAAAAACAATTCATGATCAAACGGATAATCTATAGCCTTATCTGTGTACAAAAATAAACGTAAGAACAAAACCGATAAGCAGTAGCCAACAAAAACCACTAAATTACAAAGGTTTGTCCGGCTCATTGCTCTTAATTGTTTCTTCTCGTACTGTATAATAGTTAAGTAAAGGAAGGAATAATTTTAGATTTAGTAATAACTTAAATTCCAGGACCTGCAGGAATTCAATTCATTGTGGCTTGTTTTCAGTAACTGTGATCACGCTATGATATGGTTTTGTGTATTATTGGTGGTTTGTTTTTTTTGCACTCTTTTTTTTCTTGTTATATATTTTACCGGATTGACAGTTTTCATATCGAAGGTCGGTGGTTCTCTCTGAGTATTCCGGCTTCCTCCGCTAACAATCCTGACCGCCTCGAAATAGCATACTAATGCTGGAAAATAGCGTTAAATACCAACCAATCAACTAAAAAATCTATTTTACCGTTTTAATACATGCATAGACATTTTCCTGAACTTACTAGATCTAAAAAAAAATCCATCAAAGTAACAAGTTCGAGTATGAAAATAGGTAGATGTGAAATGATTGTCAATGAGACAACTATCCTCCAATATTCAAATAAAATGAATATAAGCAAAAATAAAACACCGTAATAATTCATCAATGATGAGAAATTCCCATACCGTATACATTGTAGTCGGCTATGAATGGCCACGACAAGTGCCTGTCTCAAATCAGGAACAGTCACTGTCTTTTGTCATATCTCGTTATGTTTTTGTCATTTTGGAAAATTGGAAGTTTAGAAAAAAATAAAAATCACAAAAGTACAGTACGGAAAGTCCCTAATCAAATGGCAAAATCAAATGAAAAAACACATCATACGAATGGAAAACTGTCATATTCCTGACTTGGTACAGGCATTTTTAAATGTAGAAAATGGTGGATTGAACCTGGTTTTATAGCGCTAAACCTCGTGAGACTATCAGTTGCACATACATGTACAGTTTACTATTTCCTGCAAAAAAAAACCAGGATAGGTTTTGTTTGGTGAACTTCTCCCTCTTTGTTCCTTTTAAAACTAATATTGTATTAGAGTAGGAACAAACTTAAGATTAATCTGTCACCATAATTATAGACACTATCATAACCGCTCAAACTTCGAACACATGACAATTGGACGGAAGGATTCTGAAGAACAAAAAGACGGAAAGGGTAATATTAGATGCCTCTGTCACATACGGCGGGGTCATACAAATAAAAATTATGTTTGTCTGCTGCAGCAAATACATATTTGAAGGCAATATCTTCTTAAAAAAACAATTCGTCAAAATTGAAATGAAGGACATTTTTATCCTAGCTAGGCATTTATTGTCTTTAATTATTTGCATCAATTGCACAAAAGATATGACATAATTGGTTGTGCATGAAATTGAACATATAAACATTAAAAGCTGAGTGTATTCATTTCTTACTACCCAACATGCATGGAACAATCATGACCTTGCTATTAAAATATTATAATGTTGTAGGTCGTCTTCGTCTTTTGACATAACGGAACGCATTTCAGTTCTTGCACTTTCATGACTTGTTGTTGATCTGTTGCGCTTGCGTATAACAATTTTCTTTCCCGGCTTTGGCTGAGGATCAAGTTCCTGTAAAGTATCAGTTAATTTTAAATTAATGTCTTTTGATATAAAAGATTAAATTAATATATCATATTAATACAATTTACTGAAAACCAATAACACTGTCAGTGTCTATGCCGTTATGTGATGCTAACCGTCTCGGTTGTATATCGTGGTAGCGAGTTTGCATCGAGTGCTAGGGGTCGTAGGTTGGAACACATGCCCGTGAAACATATGACCTGCCAATTTGTATTTGCTTTTTTTTGCACTAAGCACGTGGCATGTAGGAGTAAGAGTAAATATTAGTAAGCTCGGTACCAGAATAAGTTGATATATCTTCTTGCTGACTTTTACCTTGAGAAGTATCACATTAAATATCCGGCTCAGCGTGTAGGTCCAAAACCGAGCAGGGTTTATATTCATTTCGCATAATGATGTTCTTGACCTGAATATGCATTTCACTTGTCAACTATCCATCCATTCTTCCTATCATACAAATGATTGACAACAAACTGGGGCAACAATTATTTTCCTTTTTATAACCTTGAAGTATAGCATACAAAATGTTGTATTCAAATATTGAGTACAAAAATGTACCTTAAAACCTCTACGATTACCCGTATATATCAATTTACCTTTGTTAATATATTGTACAACATTAAACTTTACTAACTGAATTGTATTATTACCTGTACAGGAAGTCGCCGCAATTGAGCCACTTGAGGTCCTTTTCTTGGATTATCTTTGCATAACCAGTCTCGAACTCGTGATTCAAGAAATGAAAGTGAGGCATCTTCGTCCTCATCATCGAATGAAACCATTGCATGTCTTTCGGGTAATGACTTAGTCATCTCTTTCTCATCATCGAAAACGTCTTCTTCTGTCTCGTTATCGTTTGATGGTTTCACTGCACTCTGAATGCGTCTGAACGATCTGGCACTTTTCCCTGCTGCTGATATTTTTGAATTGTCATGTCTTGCATCCTCTTCGGCGTTTTCCATTATAAGTTCTATATCTTTAGTAGCACCCGCCATTTGAGCAGCCATGATTAAAGACTGAGGTAAACTTATTGCATGCATATGCTCGTTTCGGCCATTTTGTTTTCTTTTGTTTTTGTTCTGTGATTTTTGTTTAGACTTTTCTCTCACTCGAATCATATAAAACACACTTCCGGGTCCATCAATGTCAACTAAAGGACCCGTATGATTAAAGAATTGTCTTTCGGCTGCTAAAACAGAATCTTCATCTCGCGTGGATTTTTCAGGGGGAGCTTTTGGGTTATTTATGAGGTTAACTTTATTCTTTAAATGATGGAGCAAAGGTACTTCTTCGCCACTTCCTAATAGTGTAATCCGGGTATTTATTTTAATTTCCAACATTTGCTTCATCGCATCTATAGTCCTCTGGTGTTTTTTGGTAAAAAGTCTCTCATAATGTTTCATCTCTAGTACAAGCACATCAGTCTTTTCAGTACAAATAGCTGTCTGTACATAAGTATCCAAATCAAGAAGAACCTCCATTTCACCTGTAAATATAAAATACAACTGGAAACATTTGTTAATCACACATTTTCATCAAGATACAAACTAAAAAATAACTCTTAGATTACATATACATGTAGCTGAGAGGGAGATAGATCAGAATCGTTATCAACCGAGGCAATTAATTTGGTGAATTCGATCTAGATCTGTGTTTGTGGATACTACGTAATATAAGGCGTAAGATTCATAACAATTAGTTGAGACAAACAAAAGTTGGAAAACAGTAACTATTTCAGGACGAACGTACGAACGTTCGGACAGACAGACAGACAAGGATAAACCCCAATGTAAAGGATCTTAAGGGTAAACTTACCCACAGTTTTTGGTGGGGTTTGTGTAGCTTAGTTTTTATTTTTCTATGTTGTGTTCGTGTACTATTGTTTGTCTATTTCTTTTGTAGGCATGGCGTTGTCAGTTTGTTTTTGATCTATGAGTTTGGATGTCTCTCTGGTATCTTTCGCCAATTGTCAACGACCCAGTCGATTAGCGGTTAGGTTATAGCTTTAAAATGTCATATGTTTCTAAAATTGCTTTGTATTACTTACCAATGCTCTCATTTTTGGCAAGGTAACACATTTTTGTATTTTTAGTATGATCTTTCTTTTTCACACAAGCTGTATATTGAGGATCTGTTGGAGGTCTACTTCTATCCAGTTTCTTCAAAAACCTTTAAAAGCAAAACATATTTTGTTTTGTCCTTGCTTTGTGAATAAAATACCTTTCATTCGAGTAAACATCATTAAACTAATGATGAACCGTAAACTATGAATTGAAATTGAAATTGAAACTAAGCTTACAAGCATCCAGTCAAACAAATGCAATTAAGTATAGTTCTTCCTAAGGACCATGCAGTCGTATAACAAAGGGTGGTAAAGTAAAAATTTCCAAAGTTCTTTATTTTTGGGAATTGACTTCCTTTATTATTTTTAGAAATACAAAATTTTTTTTTTTTTCGTAAAAATGAGGTTTGTGAAATTTTTTGGTGTAAATTTCCCATTACTGTCCATTTCAGAGTACTATACATGCATGTAATGTGACCCACTTTGTTCATTTCCAATTTTTTTTTGCAACTGTTAATAAGAAAGTTATAATCTGTATATATAAGAAAAACAATACTTTTTTAAGTTTAAAGAAAAAAAAGTAATGATAATGATCGTGAAATATGAAATATAAGACCTCAGAATATTGAATTGATCATCAGTGGAATTATCCCAATTACCTCCCTTAGAAGAATGTTTACATAGAGGGCGATGTTTCAATGGCTGTCAATGTTGATAAACAGCAGGCCTCCCTAACTTCCGGATAGGCGCCATATTGGAAAAAGCTGTTGTTACTCAAAGAGGTAAGTCGTCAATTTGAAATGTTGAATTAAGAAAATCGAGCAAAGCAATTTTATATTGGATTAGTTTTTATTGTACTGTGAGTTAAAAATTTTGATGTTATCATATTTTTATAAACAAAATTATTATGGTTATTGAGAAAAAGTTCAGCATTGCCAAGAATGTTGCGAAAACACATGTCTGATAAAACCAAGTCTTGGTTTTATGAATTTTTCACAATTGCTCGTTTTTTGATAAGAAATTTCTTTAAATTAAAGGTCCGATAGAAGTTTAATAGGTTTTTGAATGTTTATACGACAACGTCATTGCAGATCGAATGCAAATTATGCATTTTGACGCACATGTTATGCCGCTTCATTGTTATTCAAATGAGCTATCATAACCGGTTGTTTGTGTACTTTAACACACATGATATATCATTGAAAACGTGTAGGCATTGTATGGTATCATGGTATGATTATTTCTATATATCTGTAATTTGAACTATAATTGCTAACTTCAATACATTGTTACATGCATGTACTTTGACAGAGAGTTGTCTCATTGACAATCATATATACATGTACATTGTATATATGCCATCCTTATCTTCTTATTTATATTTTTAATACACACACATATATATATATATATATATATATGCATGTTTAATGATATGAGTTCAAACAAGTATCAGTTTCAATTTAAACAAGTATCAGGTGTTGTTCATTTTAATATCATTGGACTTGAGTTGGGAGGACACAATTTAAGAACAATTACTCTTGGGGGGGGGGGGGGGGCACTTCCCATACACAAGGTGAAATGTGCAACTGGAATAGGTCATCTTTTCAAGCTTGAAAATATGTGGATAGATCAGGAAAACTATAAGAAATTTGTGATTATATCAATAAACTTCCAATAAGGGAGCTACCATTTGATTTTTATGGGGGGAGGCTAGGATGAAAAATTGTGTCCTGCATTTTTTTTTAGCTGTAATCTCTGTCCTGCCTTTTTATTTTTCACTCTGTTCAGGTCCTGCCTTTTTTTTTTTTTAGTTTATCCTGTCTTTTTTACCTAAATTGTCGTCCTGACTTTTTTTTTTGCAAGTGTCTCATCCTGACTTTTTTTTTAACTCAAAACTCCTGTCCTGCCTATTTTTTTCAAATTTCATCCTAGCCCCCCCATAAAAATCAAATGGTAGCTCCCTAACTTCTTCGTCTTTCATCCTTCTTGGTGTGACAAGCTGTTTTTATCAATCTTTTTTTACACATTGGTGTTCCACTCTTTTATTGCAGAGCATTAATACCCACATGAAACCCAAACAATATAGGTAAAGGTTACATTTTCACCTATGTATCTGTATTTGCAATTTATCATGTTGCAAAACAATATATATCCAACATTTGTGAAGTTATTTTACTCTATATGTGTCCTTTAGCTACCCTACACCATGTACACTATAATATTTATTTATGCTTTGAATGATCCAGTACTTTATAGTCATGTCCATATATTCATATTATGTCTTCGTATAATTTCAGTCAGTGGAAATACATAGAATCAACATCCTAGCTGATTTTGCAATTTTTCATACAGACTATGAAAACACTGCTGTAGTTCTTTGATTCTTTAATAAGTTGTACATGTTGTTGTGATGTAACAAATTACTTTTCATAAACTGCATGTACAAAATGAATGAAAGAAGGTAAGATATTAAATTACACCTACATGTACGAAAGATGGAAAAATCTGCAAATACATGACTTAATTTCACATGCAACTTTCTCACAAGTAAAAGTAACTATTTGAGACTAACTTTAATATCTTACCTTTATAAATTTAAAAAGATAGAGCCAAACTGCATGGAAAAATGTGCTGGAACAGTTTACTTTTAAAATATTGATGTACTTTGTAATGAGCACCATAGGCTGATCCAGGGGGCTTGATGAAGCCCTTTTGTTGGAAAAAATTTTGTTAATTATATTGGAAATCACTGAAGCATGACTTGAGAGCGGCCCCCTAAGGTCAGTCAGAGTACAAAAAGTTATGGATCTACCAATATAAAATACCTGACACTCTAAAATAAGAGAATAAAACAACCATAATTTTTTTAATAGTTTACAATCAGGACTACATCAACATTGACCTTCTTCATTTTTGGGGTCAAATGTGACAGGGCTGCCACTTTTTAAGAACATCATCGATTATTTCAATTACATTTTGAGGTTGAAATGCTTTTGTAAAATTTAGTTACACATTTATGATCATTTGATAAAGCTTAAAACAATGTAAGCGTTTTGTTTTAAACTTTTTTTTATATCGGCACTAAAATGAGAAGTGTTATAATTGTCTTTAGACATTAATATATAATTCACATTTAATTTGTACTTTTAAATTGCATATTGTATTGTTTTTTTTATATTGGAATTGTTTTTCACTACATGTATAACATTATAATTTCAGGATAGAATGCAAAACTGGTGAAGATGAAGGTTATAATTGTGATCTACATATTGATTGATTTGAAGCAGATTTTGTTTTAAGAGTGAAATAAAAAAAAAAACAGTGTGTTTTAGAAAGATGTTCAACTATTAACACAACAACAAAAATATTCATTGTTTGACTGAGAGATAAATGAATATAAGTGTAAATAAAGAGTAGACACTTCATTTTCTTTTTCTATTCACACTTTTCAAGTAGCTATATTACCTAGCTCCAATTTCTCATATTTATTAAACCCTCTTTCCAAATTTTTTGCAATCTTTGGTAATATTATTCAATTTGGTGGTTCTGAGATATTGGTCAATGTATCTAGTGCTGACAGTTCTTGTTGTTTTTTGTTTGACTTTTAAGATACATGGTCCTAGGATAGGCAAAGGATACCGTATGAATGCAGATATCCCTGTCACATTGATCATTATGGTGTTTTTATAGGTAGTGTTGTTTGTTGGTGTAAAATCATGATCCCAACACATCTAAAAATGCAAGTGTCAAACAAATAAAACTTAATATAACCAAAAGCAATCAGAGTTTCACACTACTTACTTAGAACTAGGTCATACAGAATGAGAATGTGGTGGGCTTACACATACTGTAAGTGCTAAATTCTCCCGTAACTTGGGTCGGTGTAACAGCTTAACATTTAAGAACAAACAGTTGTCACACAGAAATGTCACCCTTATGATAAATAAAAATATGTGGTAAGATTGCTAATGATTGAAAAAGACAACAGAAACCAACTGAATCTACTAAAAAAAATAATACTCATTTGTGTTCCTGCATGCAAAAGCTATCAAGTCGATAAACCCTGAACATGGGCTGGTCTAAAAATCTAAAAAATCTCCATGGGAAGAAGATATGCTTCAGTTAATACAATCCGATGCAGATCTAGCATTTGAAAAAGGGGTTTATAGAGGGGTCCCCAACCTAGACGAAGTTTGGAGTGGAACCTGTAAAAATATTGACTGACCCTAATGAAGCATTAAGTGAGGGGAGCGGGCACCCTGACTACCAAGTTTTATCCAGCCTCTGACAACTGCATCCCAAATATTATAGACATACGGTTTATGGTTACATTACTGACTGCAGCTGGAAACAACAAAAAAGAAAGATGAGTATGTATGTCAGCTTCTTATATTTCTTGTAACATGCTTCTGGGTGAAATCTGCCTCATAAAGTTAATGGGACGTGTTTGTCAAGAAAAGGACACATTTGTTTTAAAGAAAATTCGAGTGTCTGCATCTTTGGCAAAATGTTTGGTTGATATACAAAAACTAAACATTTAGCACGCCTATGTGTTTTCAAGATGTGTTCTTTCTTGAGAGAATTGACGTGGGAGTGAATTGGAAACTCCTAATTCCTGTATCCGTATTGTTTAATAAATATTCACGATATTGAAAGTTGTTTTGTCGGCAGCGAACGATAACATTTTCTGGAGTAACACCAGCGTCTATATCGATAATTACTACAATGTGTAGTGAACAACAAATGAATAGAGCTCTATTGTTGATATATAGATATTTTAAAACTCCCAAAAGGGATATAGAATCTTATTCTTAATCTAGAGGCATTTTTTATAAATTCCTACCTGTTTCTTATGTCCAGCTTCAAATCGTCATAATTAAACAGAAATCATCAAAGATCTGCAGTTCAGATTTAATAAATATACAAATTATTGAATAGAGGACACAACACATATGTATATATATACAACTCGGTCTAAGCATCAACCCAACAACGTTAGATTTGCATTTTTTTTGTTCTTCCCTCCCCGGGATTAGAACCCATGCTACTGAGATATCGTGACACCAAATCGCCTGCACTGTAGCCATCCCGCTATATTTTTCCTGATAACATTTTATTCAAATACAGTCCCGCTATACCACAAGACCACCTGGGCTTCCTAAAAATGAAGCTTTCGGTAGCCGGGTGTTACCTTTCCACGTCAGTTTTAATCTAGCGTCGTACTACAGTACATGATATATATAAGGCATGGAGATGTTATTTTTTACAGATAAGCTAAAATATCTATAAAAAAGGATCCTACAAATTAATGTAAGATACAGTCACAGAAAATAATTATATTTATAAGTACGTCTGAGCCAGTGACAACTCTACAACAGATTTATCCATCGGATCACCAGCAGTGATGGTGATACATGGCTGTGTAAAGCATAAAAAAGCATAAAAGATTTATTTAAAGTCGGTTATACATATAACAATACAACATAAGCTCTGTAGAGCTTTTATCCGACATAGTACATTAATTATGTATATACAATATATTAACCAAATTTTTCACTCTAAATTTGGCGTAGATCTGCCTCTGCTGAAGATAAAGTAGCCAACTTGCATGAAAACTATATATATATGAGAGGTTCTTCCCTAAATTAATATTGGACAGGTTTTCAGGTCAGGATAATAATACGAAATTTCAATTATATCAAACCTCTGTATACTCGCATTATTTATATACATTCTGGAATCGTCTAGTTTTTATTTTGTCAATATAGTGATTTAAAAAGAACATAATTCAAAAAGATGTGAATAATGTGAGAATAAAATAGAAGTTTTGATTTAATAATGTTGAAGATAGAGCTATAGCTATTATCTGAGGCTATAATTTGATGACACTCTCAGCTCCTTGTATAATTAATTATATTATAATACCATTTCACGGAGTCCCGGCTTTTTTTATATATATCCACATATTTGGATGACATACACCAAATCACATTCTTTGGTCAATGTTTTTTGTGGAGGCGGGGGATCATTTTCAAGTTTAAAGGTTTTCCAATGCAGTAGTATTGATATCTATAAATTAATAGTTAAAAACAAGACATTGATATTTTTGTCATTTACAAATCTTCAAAAATTGTAACAGTTTAAGCAAATCAACGCTTGCACGAGGATGCCGCAAGTGTTACACATGATACATGATATCCGAACTCAAAATTATGAATGTAAAAGCACCGACAGTTTTTTCCTCCAGTGAAAATAATTAAGCGCGTATATTTCAGTATTACAGAAATTTCTTTTTCTTGCTGAATATAAATTCCTTTTCAACTGATTTAACTCGATTAACATGGAATGAAATTTGTATATCGGTAGACTACTGTATTCTGAATTTAACGAATTAAACAAATTTAAATTCATTTTCAATTAAATTTACCCCCCCCCCCTTTTTTTAGTTTTTATAATACACGTAGAAACACTTTAATTGAGAGCATTCGTGTGCTAGCACGTGTTTGTTATCCTATTTTGGGAGTGTAGAAGAAGACCCCAAATAACCGGTCAAGGGTTCATACACTTGTCAAAATAAAAACACAAAAAAACTTTAAGCCAATCGAACTAGCAGGATAATTTATCGGTATGTTCGGACTGTATGATTATTAGTTATGTAAAATCTAGATATTTCCGAAATTAAGCCGCCATTGTCTGATTATCATCTGAAGCGAGTTAGGCTCCCCTCTCTATGATTTCCCCTGATAAACAGACGACACATTGTCCATTGCAGAAGTTTACTGGGGGGAAGTGTGGGTTTTCTGCTACATTTTCCAGAGAAAAAGAATATGTGAAACTTTCTGAATGTACCAAAAACATTTCAAACCATTTAAAGTCTTGCAAGTTGCCAAGTGGCCACCAATCGAAATGGGAGGCAGATGTATCAAGTGAAGGACACCTCATATCATACAGATGTGGACTTTTCAGGTAGGAAAATAATTATTCTCACTTTAAAAAACGTTATAATTGATGTTTATTACTATTTCCTTTCAGTTAAAGCTCTTAAGATTTTTTAAACTTCTCAAAAAATATTCCCACCCCCCTTTTTTATAGATAGTATACTTTTGTTTATGCTTATAGTGATACCTGTTACAGGCTGTGTTACATGTATGAATAGTAAACAAATGTTGGCTTAGAATGGTTCAAATTTAGAACATAAATAATTAGCAGCTGATATATTGATAAGCATGAATACTCAGAAAAGATAGGAAACATGTATGCATCATGATATATATTTATAACTACAGTAGCATCCATTTTTAACAAATTTAAAATATGCCAAACAATTTTGTTTTCATCTACTTGTATGTAAAACATGGCCCTGGATGTAGGGATAATAACTATTCTTGATAGACAGAATGAGATTTATATTTTTGAGTCTAAAGCAAATTTGGAAGAATGTTTACATTTGCATGCCTAGTGACCAGGAACACATGAACAAAGGTAAATGATTTTTACACATGCATATGCAGACATGCATAATGAGGTTGATAATCATACTACAGGTGTTGTTATTTTTTTGTGAACATGAAAATTGTCCTCAACAGTCATTACAGCAGTACATAATGTACAAAAAAATGATGTAAAGTTGTTGTTTTTCAATGTTTAAGCCAAGTTTGATTTTTCTTTAAAAAAAATATCTGATATTGTAGCTTTCAACCAGACTTGAAGGTGTGCCCTGTACATAGGTACAATTTAGGGTTGTTATGGAAACCTGCAAGATCTTGTGCCAATCCAGACCATAAAGGAAGTAAGAAAGTGACTAAAGTGGTGATAACCAAATTGAGCAGATATTATTCATCAGAGAAGGCATCTTTATTCCTGTTGGAGCAGGTAAATTATATTCAAGTTATATTGCTGGATAAATCAAACCAGTTATGAATGGTTGACTGCAAAAATGGGTGATGCATGTACATTTAAAGTGATTTAGTCTAAGCATGGTCTTTGTACTTTGTCTAAATTGGAATACATGATTTCTTCTTATCATACATGTAACTTTACTTTACTGTCTTTTTGATAAATATGATAAAGAATTGGTTAATGAGGTTTGATGTCCAGTAGCAAATATGACATGTATATAAGGACAAGAACATGTTTACAGTTAATCATGTTAGTGTGTACTAAATTGACAAGCATGACATTTTGAAATGGATTTTTAACATTCTAAGAGTCTAGGAAGCAACCCCCAAACCCAGGAGAACATTCCTGTTTGACTACAAAATAAATATAAGGAGGTGTAGTATAACTAACATTCAGACAACTATCAACCTGAGTTCAAATGACTCAAAGATAAGCAGTTTAAAGGTCACACAACAAAACCCTTTTATTTGATTTGGTTAAATATATGTTCAAGTTTTCCCATTTTATTCCATTAACAATTTCAATATGCTGAAATAGTATATTTCTGGGTCTCTTAGAAGTTGGTATTGTATACAACACATGTATAATGCTGATGTTTAGCATTACTGTTACAAAAAGTTTCCAAAGGAAAAATGAATTGTAATTTAAACAACTGCAGAATTTGTTATACATGTACAACAGTTGTCTATATCATATATAAATGTAGATGCATTAATGTATTTGTTTGCCTTCATGTATATTTCAGGCTTATGTAGTTCATGCTTTATAATCTTAAATGGAAAGTACAACGAATAGCAGATAGAACTAGAAAATGTCAGTCCAGTAAGTTTATAAACATTTGTCCTACCATTGAACAATTTTTTTAAATTGCAATATGATCAAAATACAAATGAAATATATTCATTTTGTCTGTTTGTTGTGGCATAGAGGACTTTAATATTATTTCATGGTCTGATAGTAATTTAAAAATACTGGTTGAATTAAATTTTTTGTATGGAATTGCAAAATGTGCATTTTTGTCTGGTACAGATCATCTAACCATTACCTCCTTTACCTTGATCATTGATTATGTTTATTTGATGTTGGTAGAATAACATTTTAACAAACAACCATATCATGATCAGTCTACACCATTAGCCACTAGAATACATGGAATAGTAAAAAATTAAAAAAAGAATATGTGGCATGATTGCCACTGAGACAACTCTCCACAAGGTACCAAAATGACACAGAAATTAACAACTGCAGGTAACTGTATGGCCTTCAACAACGAGCAAAGCCCATACTGAAGTTAATTTGGAATGGTACATATTTGAAAATTTTTAGTTAGACACCAAAAAAAAATGTCAGAATATAGCCATTATTGGTCTTTTGGCTATATAATGTAGTACATGAAGTTGGGAAATATTTGTGTGTAGACTTCTTGGCTTGGTTAGTAAAGTAAACAAGACATTTTAGTGTGTAACACCTTTTGTAACACTTATTTCCTCTCTATGTGACCAATAAGTACTGCTTGCAAGCCTGGTCAATACTAGTATTACAATCTTTTTTTTTTTAAACCTGGTCTTTAAATAAATCTCTTGTTACAGCCTGAGATAGTCATGAATGATTGCAATTTTCTAGAAAAGTCTGATTCTGATTTGAGAATTCTTCAAATGCAAGCAGTCTATGAAATAAAAAAGGAGGGGGGCAACATAAGACTATGGCATAAGTGGTGGCTTACTTATTTCTACTCTTTGACTTTAAACAATATGTATACACATAATAATATTTGAAATTTTATTCTACAGGACTGTATTGATAAAGAAGATGTAGAAAGTTTAGACCAGGAAGCTTCATATTCACTAAGACCAAGGACACAGAAGGTAAACATAAGAACAATAGCTGTCAGAAATGACATATATGCCATTAAGAAGGATTAATTCATATAACACAATAGCAAGCTCCTGAAAGTATGGACAAAAGGATAAAAAAATTAAAACAGCTTATATAATCAATTCCTGAAAAATCAAAATAAAAAGGAATTTAAAAAAAAATACAAAGAAACAAATAAACAAATACACTCTTGGCCTTTGACATATTCAATATGTCTGTTCCTGGTCTTTGCGAGGTCAAAATAGTCTTAGACATATAACCAAATATGGTCAAAATATAAACTTCTTGGTTCCCATTTCATTGTGCTCTTTATCATCATTTGTCATAAATTATTTAAGCTGTACAATTTCTTGGCCATAAAGGTTCTAAAGTAAAGGCTCTTAAAAAAGTAATCATTATGCAAATATAAAAATGAGAGAAAAAATTTACTTTTAGTTGTTACATGTACATGCATGTACATGTATCAATGCATGTACATGTATCAGAGGTGAAAAAAATAATTTGCAACCTACAATCTAAATAAAATCAACCAGATATATATTAAAGAAGATGTGGTATAAGTGCCAATGAGATAATTCTCTATCCAAGTCAAATTTGTAAAAGTAAACCATAAAGAGGCTGTATTACTGTCAATTTCTTGATCTAGTACAGTTCTGTGTCAATCACAACACTGCTGTCAAATATCACAATTTGGCCAAATAACCATTATTATTATGTCTGTAGAAGCACCATTTAATTTTGTTTAAATTAAGAAAAAATGAGCTATATTTCAGAGTCCATAAATTATAATATATGAAATTAAATCAGATCATATAAGATTAGATAATAAAGAAATACTATCTTTATTATCGAAAGCTTTTATACCACCGTCAATAATTTTAAGGCCGTATATTGGTATCACGTTGTCGTCATCAACATCAGCATCATTGGAAGAAACTAAATTTCCTGACAATAACTTTAGTTTAAGTTAATGGATCTCTATGAAATTGAAATCAAGGTTTGAAACCACACAAGGAAGGTTTAAAGGTTTTGGGTTTAAAGTTCAAAGAGTTTAAGAACAAGGGGCCCAAAAGGGGTCAAAGTAAGAAAAACTTGTATAATTTCTTGCACATGATAGGTATATAGCAAAGTTAAAAATTTTCATCATGAACAACAACACAAGGATTTCTGGATTCAGTTTTAAGCTTAATTTTTATTATAAGTCATCTATTACTGTCACTCAACAACTTCCAGTAGATCATAAGTTCACATGTTTTTATACCCCTGCTTTAAAAACGGGGGGGGGGTATACTGTTTTACCTCTGTCTGTCAGTCCGTCCGTCAGTCGGTCCGTCCCATGAATATTTTTCGTCGCATTTTTCTCAGGAACTACAATACAAGGATTTCTGAGATTTGGTTTCAGGGTTTATCTAACTCAGCTATACTGTGTGATGCGTTTTAAGATTTATCACTTGACAACTTCCTGTTTACCGAACACTTGTATGATTTTACACATGATAGCCAAGTTGAAAATTTTCGTCACATTTTTCTCAGGAACTACAATACAAGGATTTCTGAAATTTGGTTTCAGGATTTATATCAGTCAGCTATACAGTGTGATGCGTTTTCAGATTCATCACTCGACAACTTCCTGTTTACGGAACACTTGCATATTTTTACACTATTAATATTATCCACTTGCGGCGGGGGTATCATCAGTGAGCAGTAGCTCGCAGTTTCACTTGTTTTTTCTACATTTCAGGGTGATCATCATTCTGAGTTATTTGATATGGATCAATCTCAATCAACACTAGAAGATTTTGATTCTCAAGTGTCAAACTGGAGTGATGCCTTAAGCAAGCCATCAATTGAAAGTTTAAATGAGGCTTTACAAATACTTGGAAAAGGATCAATCAGCCCTTTGAAAAGCCAGCTTAAAACTCCAATAGAGGATGCAAGCAGCAGGACAGTAAGGCTGTATAAAAGAAAAGCAGTTCAAGGTATTGATGCATTGATTGAATGTATAGCACCAGGCCAAAGCAGTAAGCTTTTCAAGCATATAACTTCACAAGTCAGTAACAATGAAGATACAGATAGTCAGCTGACTCAAATGATTGTAAAGCTTTATAACAGTTCCGATAAAAATAATGAAAAGTTACAGCTGCTCTCAATGATTGCAAATAAATACTCAAAAACACAACTGCAGAATTTGGTACCTGGACTTACAGTATGGCGTATAGATCAAGCCAGAAGGCATTTTCAGTTTTATAGTAATGGGCCGGGCAGTTTCAGTGTAGATTCAAAAGAAAAACTGCACAGATTGAGAATGGATCCTGTTAAACTGGAACATGCTTTGGATTTTTTTTTTGATCATCAGTTTATACAGGTGTCATCATTTGGAATGAGAACAGTGAAACTAGAACAAGAGACTGTATCTATTCCACAAGTCATAAGAACCTCATGTAACTCTGAGTTAGTCAATATGTATATAACCATTTGCAAGGAGCAAGACTTCTCTCCACTGTCTTCTTCAACACTTTTCAAAATTTTATCTTCATGTTCAGCTGCCAAAAAGACAAACTTACGTGGACTTGATAACATTGCTGCAGATGGAAACACAGCATTTGACCTTTTGATTAATGTAACAAAAGAATTGGTAAACATGGAGGTATTAGACAGAGATGATTCAGATGAAATATTGTCAAAGCTAAAAAAAAAGTAAAATCTACCTGAAAACAGACTATAAGCTCCATGTACAAAAGAATGATAGATGTGCTTATCACTGCATTAACTGGTCATTAAGTGATACAAAGGAGAAAGAGTATGCTGTAGAGTGTGACCACCTTCATGATCTAGTGTGTGACAGATGTAACCTGCTACCTGATGTCTTGCAAATGTTGATCGACAGAGTGAATAATACTTCAGGTAAGTGAAAAGTTAAAAAAGAGTTTCAAGTACACATGACTTACAATGAATTACTGTAATTCTGAAATGTGTTTACTACATTGCAAAAATGTGACCAGGTTATAATTGAAATAATTTAAAATCACAGTCTGATTTTTTTTTTAAATTAAACAGGATTTTTTTTCAATAACACAAAAATTGAAATAGAATTTTAATCTTAAATTACAAAATCTAAAAAATAAATGTACACAATAATTCCTGACAGTAACATCGATAGTACATTTACACACAAGGGGGAAAAGTCACTATCACTGGTGTGGAGTGATTTACTGTGAATTATGGTGATTGTCAGTGTCTGTGCTGATAAGTTAGATTATCATCTTCTTGACAATCAAAATGAAGTAAACATTACAGCAAAAAACTAAACAGCCTTATCCAATTTGACTGTCATGACTCTAAAGAGGTTATACTAGCTAAACCTAAACAAGAGACTTTTGATACCGTAGATACTGGTAAATTTAACTAATTTATTCTCATAAATTTGTAAAAACATTTCAATTGAGAAAACAAATGTCAGTCTGATTTAATTTATCATGTTTATGTACCAAAAAATATACGACCAAGCAATACAAATTAGTATTTATATACATTCAATGACATACATGTATGATGTATATATGTTTTTTTTTAAGATAACAATGAGATAAGCTGAAATATTATATATATTATTATAAGTTATAAAAGCATAAAAGCAAAATGAATATAAATATGTTGGACATATATGACAGTGTATAAAAATGCTACTGGATTTAATGAAATTTTTGGTGTGTGTGAAGCACATATCATATGTTAAATTTAATTTTATTTATCTCTTATTGATCAACAGAGCTAACAAATGAAGAAAAAGAAGAACATTTAAGAGATTTGGAGGCATGTAGCTACAAAATAGAACTTTGGAAAGCCCATCTATTTAAAACTGTAAATCAAGATGAAGCTAGAACCAAAATATTTGATGATCTAAATGAAAACTCTGCTGTAATTGTAATAGACTGGGCTATGAAATTTCTACCAGCACTTCATAGAGAAAAGATGACAGACTTCTTTGGGCAGAAAGGACTTTCATGGCATGTTGCTGTGGCAATTTTCAAAGATTGTGATCAAAACTTGAAGGTATTATTTATACATGTACCTAATGTGATCTTTTTTTAGGAATTACTGTAATATTGTTTGTCTATGAAGAAATAACATTAAAAATGTGGTGCACACTAAATAACCCACATATTTTAAATTGTGCACCCTTTTTTTTTATGTTATTTGGAATAGACTAAAAAAAAAATTATACAGTCATTCCTGATAATTTTAAAGTTCTTAATTCTATTTAACACAATGTTTAAACCAACTAAAGTCATGAAAAACTGTTGATGACGTCCCAGTCACATGACATACTTTTACATTACAGACAATTGAACACTGTGTAACGAATTTATCCTGATTTTGTTATATTACATGTTATTATATTTAAATTCAATGTAATGGCAACATCAACCAAATATATTTTAAACATTTAATCTAAAACTGTGAAAAATTAAAATATTAGGACTAAGAAGCAACACATTTAAAAAAAAAAATTATTAGGTCAATGGTAGAAGGGAGATAATCCCAATTGACGTAATAAATAAGGAAGATAATTCCTATTGACGTAATAAAAAATTGTACTGAAATTTATTAGGACAATATCAGCCAATCAAATTGCGAGAAATTACTCTAAATCAGGATAATTATAATTATGTTCAATATTTTTCAGCATAACACGTTTGTCCATTGCTTTCACTCTGTGAAGCAGGATTGGTTCACAGTTGCATCAATAATGGAACACCTAATTTCTCATATGAAATCAGTCATACCGTCATTAAAGGAAGTGTCTGTTAGATCAGATAATGCTGGTTGTTACCATTGTGGTCACTTCTGGTTGTCATTGAATGGAATAAGTGAACGAACAGGTAAGTGTATTTAGGTGTTATTGAACAAAATTTGTATATATGAATTACATCTTACGGCTGTTCCAGATTCCAACAGATTTATCTGGAAATTAGGCACTGAATGAAATTCATTTTGTAAGTTAAAGTTTAATGATATGGGTAAAAGGGGTTTTTCCTGTTCTACATGTATCTAAGTCAATTAACCTGGTCACTTCGCCGTTTCAGAATCTAATGCATTATGGGTAATATATGAAAAACGTACACCACAATGTTGTGATTGGTTAAAAACGTTCTAAACAATTGAAATTCAACCAATGACGTAACGTTATTTTCATTTCAGTTTCTGAAAAGACGACTTCAGCTATAAGATCTCTAACCACTTGGCTTCAACTTTATAAATGTGCATGTAGTTGCGTTGAAGATATTATAATGTACATTTTGTACTAAATAACTAGTGTTAAAATAGGACTGTCACATGATCTTTATTTCATGGTTCATTGATTTTAAGGTTGAACTTTGTTGAGCTGAAGTTTATATAAGGGAGCTACCATTTGATTTTTATGGGAGGGCTAGGATGAAATTTGAAAAAAAAAGGCAGGACAGGATTTTGAGTAAAAAAAAAGGCAGGATGAGTAACTTGGCAAAAAAAAAAAGGCAGGATGACAATTGTTGTAAAAGAGTCAGGATAAGCTAAGAAAAAAAAAGGCAGGACCGAATAGCCTGAAAAATAAAAAGGCAGGACAGAGATTACAACTAAAAAAAAAGGCAGGACACAATTTTTCATCCTAGCCCCCCCCCCCCCCCCCCCCCCCCATAAAAATCAAATGGTAGCTCCCTAACCTCAAAAACTAAGTAATTTTTATTCAGTATATTTGGGGAAAAATGAGAAAATAATGCAAACATTCTTTTTTTGTAAATACTTTCAAAAGAAAATAAGTAAAAAGGAGATTGTAAATGATATTGCATTTTTTGTATGTTATATTTTTTGAGTGAAATGATATTATTTAGATGTTCATGGCACATAATTATTTATATACACCTGATAAATAACTAAATGCCATTCCATGCTAAGCTCATATTTAACTGCAAGAATATGAGACATAAAATAAATAAACCCTTTTATTTTTCAGGTGTTAGGATCAGTAGTTACAATTATAGTGAAAGACAGTCAGGAAAGTCATATTGTGATAGTAAGATAGCTCACATGAGGTGCAAGATGAGGACGTATGTAGCTAGTGATGGCAACATTCAAACTGCAAACGACATGAGAGCTGCAATTTGCAGTGGGAAGGCTGTCACAGGATGTCAGTTAGCTGTTGCAAAAATAGACACGTCAAACCATGAGATAAAGAGCCATAAATGGAAGGGTGTCAGCCAAATTAGTAACTTGAAGCTGCATGAAGATGGAAGCATAACTGTCTGGAAAGCCTATGACATTGGAACAGGAAAAAAATATCAAAAGAAGAGGTAATGTTAATATTTGTATATGTCCAAAATAAGTAGACACATATATTCATATACCTGTTTATATCATCATTTATCAGTTGTCTAAGATAAGTGAAACCAAACTAGATCATGGCCATATAAAAAAGAAGACGTGGTATAATTGCCAATGAGACAACTCTCCACAAGAGACCAAATGACACAGAAATTAACAACTATAGATTACTGCACAGCCTTCAACAAGGAGCAAAGCCCATACCGCATAGTATTGATATATATATATATATATATATATATATAAAATATGTAAAAGTCTTAACGATCATGACCTCAACAGTTTATTTATAATATTAATTGTGGATGATAGTTACCATGTACATGTAATAGTACAAATGTGAAGTATCAACATATTCATACTTCATATTTAGGTTTTACCCTTACCATTCTGTACATACAAGAATATCCAAAAATGAACTGATTCAACTTTAATTTGCCTCAACCATCATTACCATATGTTATGAATCTTATATAATTTTACTTATATTTTAAGAATACCAAACACAGATTAAATTCAAGATTGGATGTCACTTTTGCTGTCGCTGTATATTTACAAACAAAGAGTCCAGTCAATCTAGCTTAAATTTGACCCTAACCTTGAAGTATATGCAACAGAAGATTTTTAAGTTGTAATCTTCAGCATTATTTAGAAAATCAACCAAAAACTTACAACAAAAGACTCATTTGTGCAGAGCTATCACCCTTTTCAATGTTAATAAGAAATTAAAATTCAAATTTGAGTTTTCCTCAAGTTAGGTTTCATGGGACTTTTTTATGCCCAACCAATTATAGTAGAGGGCATTATGTTTTCTGGTTAGTGCATCCGTCTGTCCGTTTGTTCGTTAGTCTGTTCGTCTATTTGTGCGGCTTCAGGTTAAAGTTTTGGGTCACGGTAGTTTTTGGTGAAGTTGAAGTTCAATCAACTTGAAACTTAGTACACTTGTTCCCTATGATATGATCCTTCTAATTTTAATGCCAAATTAAGGTATTGACCCCAATTTCACGGTCCACTGAACATATAAAATGATAGTGCAAGTGGGGCATCTGAGTACCATGGACACATTCTTGTTTTGTGTTTATTTGGGACTTAATGCTATATTAGTAGATTAGAACTAAAACATTTTCTGTTGCTATTAGTTTGAGGTTCAAACTTAGTTTGACTGGACTGAAAGGAATCTGTTTCCCATGACACAATCTTTATGTATTTTAACTTCATTTACATATTAAATTACATTTATATTTGTTTTAGTTGCAGACATATTCCTGTGAGCAAAAGAGTACAGGAATCATCATTGAGGAGGATTTTTCTGGTTCCGAGAAAAGTGGAAACATCAAAACTAGCAGCAACACTATCCAAAATGACAATCAACCTGCAGATCTAGCTTCAAGTGATTCTCTATGTGAAGGAAATCCAGAGGTAACAAATGAATCTTCGTACATGTTTAAGTGCCCAATAACAGGATGCACTAAAATGTATATGAAGCACCATTCACTAGAAATTCATTTGTTACTTGGTAGGCATGAATTCAAGTTAGAAAGGAAATCCACATACGATGAAATTAAGATTGGTTGGATACAATTATGTAATGATGTATCCACAGATGTGAGAACAACCTCTGAGGGAGCATCTTCTAGAATTCAGTCCAGTCCGCTAACTATTTTGTCAAAGGGATGGGCCTTAAAGAAGGACAAGAAAGCTGTTAGATTTTCCTCTGACTTAAAGAGTTTTCTTTCAGAAATGTATGAAAATGGAGACAAAACAGGTGAAAAAGTAACAGCAAGTGATGCTGCTGTTAAAATTCGGCAGGCGAGGTTGCCAGATGGTAGAAAAAGATTTCAGGTGAATGAATACCTTGATTCATCTCAAATAACATCATTTTTCTCAAGACTAACTGTAGCAGGAAAAAGAACAGAAACAAGAGCAGCTAAAGTTGTTGTAGACGTTGTAGATGATGAGGATTTAGAGGCTGTTTTAGCTGAAATTGAAAATCAGGAGATAAGAAACATTACTATGTCTGATTGAATGTAAAATTTTAAACAAATGTATGATGAAGTATTATTTATAGACAATATTTTTGAAAATGTGATTTATTCATGTATTTCTCTTATGATGCTTATGGTTCTGCATCTTAATCTCCACTTTATTTTTCATCTATCTGTCTAATCACCAATATCTATCACTGATAGTATGGGTAGGATGTTTGTGAAATGTCACACAATTATTTACATAAGGTTGATGTGCATACAATCAATGAAATTTGTTAATTAATTTTTGATAAAATCAGGGTTCTTTTTAAACACTTTTTGTAAAAGAAAAATCCATTAGAATATAGGGGATGCTGCAGCAGTGTTGCATATTTGTTTGGGGCAATGAATTTTTTTAAATAAGTCAGGGGCGTAGCTATACCAAGATGGTGTGTACTCAACACAGGGGAAGAAGTCATTTAGCCAGGAGTTTGGAGTAAATGGTGCTAAATCCTGCATTGTAACAATTTTCATGGGCTTAAAAGTACCTCACAGAAATCTTTATTTCCATAGTAACCAGTCAAAGTTTTGAAAATGATTGAATTTGAAAAAAAAAGTTATTTAGAGAAAAATAATTTCTAATGAGCAGTGGGTTTTGCTTGATACTAACTTTCAGAACGAGTCTTATTTTTTTTATTTTTACCAAGCAAAGGAAACAATCACTTTAAATCTCAAAGCGTATGAATCGTCGAGCATTGGTTTTTTTTAAATGTCATATTTTATTTCATCAACTATTTTGAAATCTTCAGAAACGTTGTAAAGAGGCATTGCATATATATGTTTTAATTGTGGTCTGACGAATTGAGGACTCGAACATCTTAATTGCTTGCATCAGCAACGTAATCATCATGCTGATTCTGTAAATCATTACTTTATTACTTTAACATGTATAAGTAGCTTTATTCTTACTTGATTTACCATACTTTTATTTTTGTCAAATTTTTGATGTGTACTTAACTGGGTTTTGGCGTATGTGTTGCTACGAGCCTGAAGGTAAGTTTTGTTTATAACAAATCATCATTATTAAAGGAACTATTTTTGTGCTATGGTGTTATTGCAAAAACGAGATATCAAATTAATTACTGTCAGAAATAGAAAGTTTTGATAATTGGGGTGTGGGTGCGAATTTGCCTTCAAATTTATTTCATTTGTTGTGAAAAAAAACATCCTTCTGGGGTACAACTACAAAATAAAATGAAATTTCAGGTACTGTATGAAATGCTAGTATAAATTAAGTTAACATTTTTTGGGTCAATAATTATATTCTAGCTACCACTTTTATTTTAAATTTGTGCACATGCCCAAATACATTTACAAACGTATAGTGCTTTGATTCTTTAAATGTAAACTTGATATTTATATTGAATATATCTGGAGTCATTTCTTGGTGTCATTTATAAAACCTGATTTAGTGAAACATTGTACATGCATATGTATATGTTAATAGAATTTCATATTATAAAAGATCAAACTTGACTAAAGTTTTCTGTTGTTGATTTCTAGAAGTATAAGAGTAATATTTTTGAGACGCCGTAGTTTAGGTTCTTATAAAGTTCTAATAATTTTCCATGTCTATCTTAAGTAGAAATATGGAATTTTTTTTAGACACACCCCGACCAGAGAGCAGAAAACAGCCTTATACCATTAATGTGTCTTCCAAAGCAGGTGAGAAAACCCTGCTCTTGAAAACTGTGTTCAGCAAGCACCCAAAACAACAATATATACTAGTTCAGCAAATTACACTTAACTCTGAAACATATGAATATGACTAATGAACCAATATCATTATAAAACACACAATAATAACAAAGGCTAGATATTACTCAGACCTGCAACAGGTGCAAAAATGTGGTGGGGTTAAACATGTGTTGTGAGATCTCAATCCTATACCTCTAGCATATGTGGAATAAATAAATACATCTATAGATCTATTTGCACAGTAAAACTTATTTAAAGAAGGTCAAGTCCAATGTGCAAATGGGTAATAGAAGAAACTAAACAAATGACAATGATAAACACCAATTATAATATGACGACCTATTATTGTCAACCAGTATATTCAAAGTATATCTTCATATAAAGCACAAGCCAAAATACACAACACTAGCTGTTTCATGTCACTTATTTGTCATGTTTTAAAATACTACATGTAGAAGATAATCTCAATAGTCAAAATCAAAACCAAGTTTTCATAGGCAAATATTCAGATACAATGTAGTTATTTATCTCTATATATTCTAATGCCAAATAAAAAAATCAGTTCATTTCAATTTATGTTTAATGGTAAATTTTCATAAAATGAAAATCCAGATAAATGACGTTATCAACTCCATGGCTAGGAAACAAGGTGACTTTATCCCCTTCGCTCAAAGTAAAATAATCAATTAGTGCTGTTTCAAATTGTCCTCATCCCCCTACCACCCCAAAATAAGAGAGAAATTTACTCTCTTCTCTGTTGGGCTTTCCTGCAATACACAATGCTGTTGCAAATTGACCCCTACCACCAAAAAAAATTTTTTTTTTTACCCCACCCCCCTTTTTTTCCAAAGATTTTTTTTTTTTTAATTCTAAAATAGTGGGGAGAAAAATTGTTTTTTTCAATATTTTGCTTTTACTCCAGGTTATCTGTGGATTATATATGTTTTAACTGGATAAAAACTGAAAAAATAAGGAAAAAAATACCAAATTTGAGCCAAAAGTGAAACGGAATGAGGAGCCATAAGACATGATTATCATTACTTTTTATTTTGTAATAATTCTAATCTTATTCTGTACCTTTAAAAAAAGTACACCTATTTCATTTCCACGGTTGCAAAAAAAAAATTCAGTCTTTTAAAAAAATCACATTTTTTTCATTTTTGAGCTTGTTGCTATGGTGCTGATTTCGTTGCTATGCAAATTGTTTTATCTTTTCTCATTATCATTAAATAATTTTATTTAAATAAATCATTGATACACTTCTTTTAAAAAATACACTGTGTTTTATTGTACCCTTTTTTATATATCCACCAGGGCATATTACTTACTGTCTCTAATTATTACATCACTTTAGTGGTATTTTGAACCTCAAAAGTGTGTTAACATTGAGTCTTGTTGCTATGGCAACGCATGGGACAAAACAAAAACCACTTTGCAGAAAAAAGTTTTTTTTTCATATACTACAATATGACAATTGTTTGGAGTGATTTTGAAACAACCCATTTACCACCTTCTGCATGGTCCTTAGGAAGAACTGTACTTAAATTGTTGAATTGTCTATTAAATTTATATATACTAGAACACACCCGCGAAATCGCGGGCATATACAGCTTAATTGTGAACTGTTGTAGGATGTTTTTTTGTAAAAGATATTATTTATGGAGAATTTCATAAAAGGTATCAAAAGCCCTCTCCTTTTTCCAAAGTCCGATATTTGTTTCCTTTCTGTTAAATTCAATCATTTTCGTGTTTCTGGCTTCAGACCACAATTATTCCTCTTATTTGCTACAATGCAGATTTTGGTAAAAGTCAAATTAAATTTAAAATTTGCACCGTTTCAAACATGAAATAAATATAACTGCTTATATATATACACCATTATTAGTCTAATAAAATATGCTTCTAGAACAATCCATGAGTGGTTTTGCTTTTATAGAGCCTTATTAACATGCCAATGGTAGGATAACAATCTTGTATAAATGACTTAGACTGACTTTGAGGGGTGGTCGGAGGGGTCCTGATCCCGAAATCCCGGGCTTAAAAACAGGACATCCCGAGTTGCCGAATTTAAAGAAATTCATATCCCGAAATCGAAAAATATATACCGTATCCCGTAAGGATCAATCCCTAAATCCCGAGCTTAAAAACACCCAATCCCGACGTCATGAAAAAGGTCCTGCCTCCTTCTTAACTCTACCTTACTTTCATTTTCCCCAAATCACTACCTACACTTTCAACAATAAATTTGTGTGCCCCGTCTAAGGGCATTATTTTTTCTAGTCTGTGCATCCGTGCGTTCTTTTGTTCGTTCGTCCGTCCGTCTGTCCCGCTTCAGGTAAACGTTTTTGGTCGATTTAGTTTTTGTAGTTTAAGTCCAACCAACTCGAAACTTAGTAAATATAGTGCCGATGTGGCATCCGTGTATTATGGACACATTCTTGTTTCCACATGTTTTACTTATATAAATATATATGCAACAGGTATGACCCCTTAAATAGTAAACATTTCAAAGAAAACAGTAGACAGAATACAGAGTCTCTATATATTAAATTAGTATAATCGTCGTTTACATGTAGATAAACGCGAAAAATAATTGTCCTCTCTAAGGAGGTACAATACATGTAGCTGTGGTTCTTGCGATCTAAACACCATGATATGGAGATCGCTGTGATTGGCTTATTAATTTTTCATTTTTGTTATCTATCATACGATTGGTTGTACTTGTGCATGATGTTTCAAACCGGAATTCTTATCTATGACCAAAAGTCAGTCTGATGACGGAATCAATATCCGGACTCCTTTTGTTGTTTTTCTCCAAAAATAACTCAATCTGAATAATCATAAGAATGGATGACAAATGCGACTATGCATGTTACCTAAAGAACATTGAGGCATGATAATTAATTTATCGTGGAAGGAAGAGAAGCGACACACAAAATGAGGTCTTCTCGTTTAATAGTATAAATATATATACATTATGATAAAAAATGTTATTTCTGGATAGAATATTAATTAACAAAACCTTCAGATAACTGTTTTAACAATCTTGTTTCAGTCAAAACACTGCTATAAATCGAAATAGAAAAAATCTTAGTAGACTACTTACTTTTCATTTTCATCCAAAGCGTCCATAAAAACTTTAGGGTATTGGAATACATGTTGTGATGTATCTGTTAACATCTCTACTTGACCACTTAAAAAACAAAAGCCAAGCATAAAACACATATTTCAACACTAAAGAGAATATTAAACGAAACATATATCCATTTTTTTGTTTGTTATTCATATCAAGGATTTGCAACCATGTTCATATATAATATTATTAGTTACATAGTGTGCTAGTGATCTAATACGGTATATATTGGGTCAGTAAATTCCATATGGGGTGAGAGCGAAGTATTAGTTCACTAGCACACTATGTAACGAATTTATCTTACCGACTATTGAGCAAGTCTTCACAGTGGCGGATCCAGAACTTTTCCTAAAGGGGGGGGGGGGGGGGGGGGGGCGCTGACTGACCTAAAGGGGAAGGGGGGGGCTCCAGTCATGCTTCAATGATTCCCTATATAATCAACCAAATTTTTCCCACGAAAGGGGGGGGGGCCTCCAGGCCCCCCCTGGAATCCGCCTATGCTTTAATACTGTTAGCATTTAGGAACTACTACCATCGATCTTACTAAAACAGATACCAACAATAACAACTAAACTGTTAGGTTTAAATGTGTTTTATGAATTTATTTCAATCTTGATCATCAATTTCTTCGTCTGTTGAAACCTTTACGTTCTTTTCTCAGTACCGTTTTGTTTTTATAAAGGGACATAACACCACTACTAACCGAACCGTGTGTGAAATAAGCCCCGTCTCCCTACTACCTTATATGGAATATAAAGGGACGTAACGCCACTACTAACCGTGTATGAGATAAGCCCCGTCTCCCTACTACCCTAATATCAAATATACACGGTCTCCACGAGGGCGCTTTTAACCAAATTGAATCACCTTCTTAGAAATGTATAAGAGGTAAGATAAATATATATATTTATTGGTATTCAAATATTTTGAATCATGATATGTCAGACAAAATGTGCTGATAATTTCGTATTAAAATAGCTGGTTTATAAAGTGTTATAAAATAGCGATGTACAGAGTTCCGAGTCAAAACATTTATTTTTCAATGAAATTCGGAATTATTAATGTATTTGATTAAATATTAAAAATTATATATTTCCGTGTTGAGATTTTTCAATTAAAAGGGAGATAACACGAATTGGAATCTAAACCTGTGCCTCAAAAAAGTTGGATCAGTAAATTCGAAGTAAGTAACGTATAAATTATTTTTATCGTTTTTCCCTTGGTGTTTATCATGCTGCTCGATCGCTTTGTAGATTCGAAAAATTCCGTGTAACTGCGTTGAGACAAAGAGCATAACTTATAAATTGCGACGTCACAATGAATTAGGAGCAATTATCGACGACGTCATAATGATGGAGGAGACGTTATAGAAAAACTCTGAGTAGAAGAAAATGTACCTTCATCAGGAAATCTCAAAGCCGGATATTTTAAAGTTTAAGATGAATAAAACCGAATCAGTTGAAGAGCTATATAATGAAAAATAACCTAAAATAATAGCCAAATCGTTCTAAGTAAAAATTTGCTCGACGGGGAGTTGAAACCTTATCATAGGTCTTCTTTTTAATATCATAAAACGCATAACTCTCAAAGGAAGGCGACAAAAACCAGAAAATGCACGATAGAAATTTTATAGAATTTCTGTGTAAGGATTTCGTAAAATATAAGCCCAACCTAATGTAAGACATTTTAGCTCGTTGGCTGTCCTCGCTTGCCATAAAGTTCACATTGTCACGCAGCTAAACATTTACGACCTTTAAAAAGTGTAGAAAAGCCGATAATCTTTACGTCACTTATGTCGCTTTTCCCGATTCGTGTATTAATGCATTTATGGAGGCAACATTTGTTGAAAATCCATAAGGACAAACAAAGTTTAAGCTGGATACGTCTTTGAATTCAAGTTTGCTGTGACTATTTTCTTTAAGTAACCACCGAAATTGGAAATTGAATCCAGTTATAAGTATCTAGTGTCGCAGAATTTGTACGTGAATATTTCAAAAGTGCATAGAAAGTGCATTTGAAAATAAACGTGAAAAAGTCTACCCTGTTACAAAAAAATAAACAAATGTGACAATGACTTGTCTGAGTCATGCTGGTTCCAGAAAAAACTAGATGTGTCAAAGCGACACGAATGGCCCCGTCCCAAAAAGTTGAAAAATCTGCAATTTCAATATAAACACATGTGGACACAAACATGATGATAGTCTCACATATCAAACATCAGCTCAAAATCTGGAGGCGTACAGAATTTTTTTTTGTATAACTGTGATTTTCAATAATTTATCAAAGTCCAAAGCCCGTAATTTCAGCAAAAATTAGCGGAGCAGAATTAAACTTTAACTTGACCTGTAACTCATCATGGTTAACTCACATACCAAAAATCAGCGCAATATCTGAAGGCGTTTAGAAAAAAAGTCTATAACTGTGATTTTCAACAAATTCTCAAAGTCCAATGCCAGTAATTTCGGCATAAATTAGTGGAGCTGAAATATATCTTATCTTATCTTATCATATAGGTATAGATACTTAGCATTTGTAAAGAACGACATGTGTTCTTCAAGTACATTAAAGTAAATGCATACGTTTTATCCTAAAATAGTCCGCTAAACAATCAGAACGTGTTAATTTGCTTTGATATAAAATCGACAGATCCACTTACCTTATTATGAAATAAATATTAGTCAAAGGATCTCCCTGTCGCACGAGGGCGCTTTCATAAGGAAACGATTCTTTGTACAAAGCCATAGCTAGTTGTTTCTTATATCTCGGAGCCCAGGTGGAAAAAAGAGGACTGTCTTTAATGAATGCAGCCTTCTCTTCAAACTCTCGGGCAAGAACATCCTTTACTGCCCGATTGTAAAGAGCCCTGTCTACCATTAGTAAATCTGTTTTCTCTTCGGAAATAATTGAGGCTGTTCGGATGCAGTCATCTGACATGAGAGCAACCTCTCCGAATGGAACTCCAGGTCCTGTTTAAGAAATAATTAAAACAGAGATTACATACCCGATAATTTCATCGTGTTTGTACAGTTACATGTAAGAAGCTGTAAAAGATGTGATAATTAGTGTTTGATGAATTCATCCATAATCAATGTAAGGACAAGTACATCCTAACAAAGATAAAACCAAACTTAAAGATATAGAACTCACACGAAAATGTGCATTGTCCCACAACTTTTGAGTCTTCATTCATACATGTATTTAATTATTTCTCAATATATATATTTGTGTAACATATATATATATCCGTGTAACAAATATGCATACGTATGTGGAAATTAGTCGTGTTTGTGGTTAAAAAGCTCTATCACCTTAGCAACGAGCAGATGCTTTATTATCGTAATTGGTACTCGGGATTTTATTGCTAATTTTCTTTCGCTATAATCGGTACAAAATCACAGAAACACAAATAACTGTACTTATTTATTCAACGAGATTGTTTGTTAGCGTTTTTAGTTCCACTAAATTAAGAATTTTAAAGATTTTTAGTATTATACAGCATGACATTCAAACATAAAACCCTATAAGATTTCCTTTGTCATTCGATAGACTTAATTTCGGACATACCATGTATAATGTGGATTCGTTTATTTTCGTAAGTAAGTAAGTAAGTAATGACTTTATTTACAGAGGGTGACTCAATTAGCTTTCGCTAATCTACCTTGAGGCCCTCACCTCACAAAGAACAAACAGTATAAATATTACAAAGCTTACAGTTTCTAACATATTATGTAAATGCA